>CM021791.1:4347937-4371227 GCA_011076525.1 Nettapus auritus | reverse complement strand
CGCAACGAGGCCGGGCTGAGAACGGCCTCAACTCGTGCCAGCGATGGCAGCCCCCGGCTACACGGCCAGGGCTCCTCGCGGCGGGGGGCACGGCTCCTCCGCGGCCCCCGCCGGCTGCCCGGGGGCCGGTGCCCGTTCCCCTGGCCGGGGTCCGCAGGCGGCTCGGGGCGCGCGGTTCTTGCGCAGGAGGTGGGCGAGCTCGGCCAGGCTGAGCAGCGCCGACACCAGCCCCACCACGAAGTAGAAGTGGATGAAGACGGTTTTCTCGGTGGGGCGGGAGACGAAGCAGTCGACGCGGTGCGGGCAGGGCCGGCTGCGGCAGACGAAGAGGGGCTGCACCCTGAAGCCGTAGAGCAGCGCCTGGCCCAGCAGGAAGGCCAGCTCGGCCGCGATGCGTGCCACCACGCTGCCCACGTAGAAAGCCTGCAGGCGGCGGGCTCGTTGCCCCGGGGGACCCCCGCGGCCCGGCTTGGCCGCTTGGTGCACGGCGAAGATGACGAAGAGGGCGGCGGGCGCCGAGAGCACGACGACGTGGAAGACGAGGAAGCGGTAGTGGGAGATGGGGAAGGCGGCGTCGTAGCACACCGGCTTGCAGCCCGGCTGCTGCGTGTTGCAGACGAACTCCTCCTGCTCGTCCTCGAAGACGTCGCTGCCCACGGTGGCCAGGACCAGGATGCGGAAGAGGAGCATCACCACCAGCCAGAAGCGGCCCACCATGGGCGAGTGCTCCTGCACCGCGTCCAGCAGCGAGCTCAGGAAGCCCCACTCGCCCATGGCCGCGCTGCGGGACCGGGGTCAGCACCGGGGAAAGGGGGGGAGCACCGTGCCCATGGGGACGGACCCCAGCGGGCACGCAGCTTCCCCCAGGGGGCTCACGGCCCTCCCCAAATCACCACCGAGGTCCTGGCCCCCAGCAGGGTGTTTGGTTGGTGCCAGCCCACTGGGGTCACAAATATCCCCAAGCTTCTGCTCACTCCCCCAGTAATGGGGCCAAGGACACCAGTAGGGTCAGGATTATGGGGGTCCCCATCCCTTGTCCCCCCTTCTCTTTCTGTGAACCCCTCAACCCAACAGGGTCAGCCCTGGTACCTGCAGAGGTTATGGTCCCCGTGGTGGCCGTGGTCCCCGTGGTGGCCGCGGTCCCCGCTCGCCCGCAGCGTGCCAGCGCGGCTGTCCGGGGCTGTCCGGTCCCTGGTCCAGCGGGGACAGGATGACAGCCCCGCAGCCACGCCTGGAGTCCTTTTAAAGAGACAGAGCGGCCGCAGGGACGCCCGGAGGGGAGGGAAGGGCTCGGTTCTGGTGGTGTGGGGGCCCCCAAGGACAAAGGGTGGACGGCAGCTGCCCGGGGTGCAGCATGGTGAGGGGGGCAGCGGCTTCCCCCAGGCAAAAAAATCCCTTGTGTTTTGGGCACCCCAAATGCCAAGGTGCCCCCCTTCCAAAAAAAAAAGCCCCCCATTCCCCAGTGCTGGCATCACCTCCCCACCCAGATCAGGGTCCAGAGGCTGGGCCAGTCACTGCCATGCCCAAGGGGCAGCCGCATCCTTTGCCCGTGCCTCAGTTTCCCCTTCCAGTGAGAGCAGCAGAGCCCAAGCTGATGAACATCACCCTGGGGACCCCCTCGTCCCTTAGGGGGGCCCCGTGGTGGGTCGATGACGGCAGAGTCCTGTGCACGGCTCTCAGCATCCCCACACCCTCCTCCCCACCCCAAAAAGGCCATTTTGTGATGGAGCCACGATGGTGCACACGTTTGCGTGCACGCACGGCTCTCTCTACACATTTGGGGTGATGCCGGGGTTACCGGAGCAGCCACAGAGCCAGCCCCGAGCTGCCCGGCTGCGGCCTCGCCGTTTGCCGCGCGGCCGATCCTCGCAGCAAGGAGCTGTAAATAGCACAGCCCCTCGGCGGGGACGCGCCGGAGACGCTCTCCAGAGCCCGGCAGTGGAAAATCTGACAGCGCTTTCCACACTTGACCGGGTTCCAGCAAAGCACCTCGGTGGCATCGATGGCGCCCCGCGCCCGGCGGCTGCTCGGTGGCCGGTGGAGACGGGGAGGGCACCGGGTTTGGTGGCTGCTCCTGCACCCACAGCACCATATGGGCCATAAATCACCAGGGTGGCTGCACGGCACACGGTCCCTTGTCCCTCAGTTGCCAGCCCAGGAGCCACCACCTGCGTGGTGCCCCTATTTCAGCCTTGTGCACGATGCCCTCAGGGTGCTGAGCGTGGACGAGTGGGACCCTGGGAGGGTTTGAGGGTCCTGGGCAGCTGAGCCAGGTGCACGAGGGCTGCAGGGCTGTCAGCCTGTTGGCGATGCAGAGGCTGCCCAGCTCATTTCCCCCGGCTTCGTTAGTGACCCCGATCCGTCCTGCTGCGGGGACCATCGTGGATGCTCCTTTCTGCCGGGCTGCACGAGGCCGTGGCCGTGCTCTGCGCTGGTGGATTTAGAACCCTTGTCCCCACCTCGCAGGGTGCAAGCTGCTGCTCACCGCAAGGCACCCAGTGCCCACTTCCTCCCACCCATCATGGCAGAATGCACGCGAGGCGCCGTGCTGTGTGCTGGAACAGAGCCCACTGGGGGTGCATGGCATGGACAGGGGGGCTGTAGATCTTGCCATGCTCGTGCTCCCACCCTGAGAGCCTGTTCGGAGGGGGCACAGCCCTCAAGAGCAAAAATCAGCCCCGAGAGTTTCCGAAACTTCAGCCCAGGCTCACCTGCAGCAGCACCGGTGCCTTGCAGAAGCAGAACCTGTAGCACTTGGGCTCTGCTACGAATTTTTCACTTGAAAAACCTCAGCTGCAGAGCCGAGGCAGTGGTCGGAGACTTTGCAAAGCCACAGTGTCCTGGTGAGGAAGGGACAGGAAGGAGCCTGGGCAGCACCTGAGCCCGCCGCCGGCATCGCCCCCGGTGGGGCGCAGCAGCTGGAGAGGGGAAGGTTGGAGGGAGACCCCCAGCCCCGCTCCCGTAGGGTGCCTGGATGAGGGGCTTCCAGCCAGCAGCACCCAGAGAGAAGCTCCCCCCAGGCACCCCAGGGGGAAACAGAAGTGGTGCCTGCTGCAATCCGAGTGCACCATCACCGCCTGTCCTGCTGCAGGGGTTCGCAGCAGCACATCACTGTCACCATCCCACTGGGGACAAGGCCACACAGAGCTCCTCAGCACCTCCCTCACCTCGTTGCACGCAGCTGCCAGCTGTGGGTGACAGCATGACTCCGGGTTTGCCCACAGGTACGTTTGGTACAGGTTGCAGATCTGCAGAGGGAGCAGGGAAGGCTGGACCCCTTCCCCTCTGGCTGTTGAACCACTGGAGGTTTAACGACAAGTGGTGGGTCCTGCCCTTAGGGCACAACCCCACAAAGTGCTTTTTCCAACCCAAATGATTCCAACACCAGCACCTCTGGGTAACAAAAGCTACGCCCAGACCTGAGCTCCACCAGCACACCCTGCCCCCTGCACAGAGACAGCTCCGGGCTGGGAGAACAGACAGGAAAGGACAACTCCTTTCATTGAACAAAGCTCAAGTAAAAAAAAAAATCTTTTATTACGTAAATAGTTAAAAGGACAGCTTAACGACAAACACAGAAAATATTTACAGTGTCATGAAACAAACACTCAGTGCCATAGAAATGGCTCGGTGAGAAAGAAATCACAACCAGCTCTACAGGAGTGAAATACAGCTGAGGGGAAGAGGAAAGTGATTTCCCCCCCAGCTTCTGCTGAGGAAGACAAGTGCTGGACACCTTCCACACCTGAGGACACCGAGATGACAAAGGGGCCCCACACTGCAGGGGACTGCACTTGTAGGTGCTAAGGGGACGCCCTTTGTGCCCAGGAAGGAGGTGACAGGAGAAGCTTCCCGCTGCAGAGTGCCTGCCCTGTTGTAGTGCCAAGTACAGCAGCAGAGGAGCCCAGGGCAGGGGAACCTGCTGCTTTCCAACGTGTGCGTTGCAATAACCAGCCTGCTTGCCTTCAGCAAAGGCTCCCAGATGACAAAGAGCTGTTTCTGCTGCTGAGCTCCCCTCCTCACCGACAGCTGGCAGCTCCAGAGCCACCCGCTGATGGCACAAGACGTTGGCAGGCACCGGCGCCTCTTACCTAAGGATGACCTCTGGGCTGAACTGGCTGAACGCAGGGGTTTTGGCAGCGGGGCAGAAGATAAAACTGCCAACACTGAGCAGAGTGTGGAGACAAGTCTGCACAGACCTCCGTTACCAAATCTGAAGTGAAAAAAAGCAAAGGCTAAAACTCAGCATGGCAGAAGTTGAGCAACAGGGGCTTGCACAGACATAAAAGACTAAGAAAAACACTAGCATGGAGTTCTATATACCTGCACCTCACAGTTAAGTCTCTGCGTTTGTGAAGTTAAAAGTTATCATATTAATTTTTAAGATACCTAAAGATGATATATATTTAGGATAGAGGATAATCTAGGCAAGCATAATTGATACAAACATCTGCCTTGATATTAAAATGACCACAAAGAGTCAAAAGATTTCACCCGGACCTTCCAGCTAGCTAATGGGTAAAAGGGAAGCACATCAGCACTGGCTGGGCACATCACTGTGAGAAAAGGGGGCGGGTGTTCCTATTTAAACAAGTCTGAATTTTTAAAAAACCTAAAAAAAAATAGATCTGCGTTCACTTGTATTCAACATTTTTAGACAAGCTTAAATTCATTGAAAAAGATTTCCGAGGCTGAGATGTTCTTTGGCGAGAGCTTGTTAAGGGCTCTGCTGAAAGCAACTTCGTAGATCAACAGTTTAAAATCTTCATAAAAATTCAAAATATGTCTTCATCAGATGACTCCAAGTATTGGGCAGGCTTCCTGAGACGTCCTGGCCTGACACGGGGTGTGGCTTCTGCGGGACTGTCTGCGCGAGCAGTTAGTTCAGGATAGCTGTCGTCGTCTCCATGCTTGGATTTCTGGAGGGAAAGCATAGTTGAGAAGTGACTCATGAACCTGAGCATAAACAGGTTAACATTCAATTAGCATAAAACACACCTCCGTGTCACAGGTAGGGCTGTTCAGACCAAGCCAACAATCTGGGACGAGTATTTTGGCCTGGCTTCCCTCCCTTTCTTACCCATCTCCCCCCTTCCAGTAATGAAGGGGAGTGTTGCACTGGAGGTTTTACTTCCACCACAATTTTTCCGCCAAATAACTGACACCAGACTCTTGTAGCCCCTTGGCACTACCGTGTGGTAGAGTACAAACCTTTGCTGCAACTGATTTGGAAGGCTTCAAACCAAAATCTGAATCTGAATCTGAGGAACTCGGCTGCCTTTTGACAACTTTCCGTCCCTTGGTCGGACCGGGCTTCTTGGCGTCCGCCGCTCTAGCATCAGAATCCAGAGATTCCTCCTTCACTACCGTCTTGCTGGATTTTGGCGCAGCCTTTTTCTTGGCTAGAATATCCATGATGGACGGCTGGTTATCTGAAACAGGATTCTGAGTTTAAGTTTTCGTTTTGCTGCTTCCCTTGTCGTGCACGCATCTTCCTTCCAACACAAATACGGCTACGCTGCGAGGGCAGCACCCAGGTCACCTCATTCTGAAGCATCATTTTCTAGAAAGACAGCTATTTACCAAGCTTATGAGAAATGAGGTTGTTTATCTCCTTCCTTAGCTCCGCTACATTTAGAGGATCAAATTAAGACGTACCCAATGCAACATCCGGACCTGCAAATTGTGAAGCCTCACGGCTGTGTAACCGGTCTTATGCCTTCAACACCTCTGCACAGGGAAGGACTGTATTTACCATCTATACCCAACAGTTATTTGTTGAGTTTTCATATCCGTATTTTGACATTTTTAACAGCACCTTGAAGCGTGTCTCCAAATTAAGATGAAGTGAGCAAGCCACTTCTGAATGACAACAGGCTCTCTCTGAATTTGGAAGTGGGAAAAGCAGCTATTCTGCTGTGAAGTAAGGCGCTGCTTTACTGCTGCGATCAAAACCAGCTAGTGATGGAATACAGCTTTCGAAGTCTGTCAAAGTCTCTAAGTGCCTAAGTTTAAAAAAAACTGACTCAAATGCCCTCGACTGAAGAGTCTGAGCCAGCACTAAACGGACCAAGCTACCCCAAAGCAGCTTTTCTTCCTGGAAAGCAAGCTGCCAGGTAGCTTTCTTCCCTAGAGGACATGGAGAATGTTGAGGGCAGGGCAAATTCCACTCAGGTTATTTCTGCCGAGTGTTACATAGCACTGAAGGAAGCATTTACTTCTCCTGCTCCCAAACTAGAGCTCACTCCTTTCAAGCATGTCCGAGATGAACTATAACACGACACGTTTGGAAACAAGCTGCTTTAGAAGTGACAACAATTAGGCAGCCTTTACCACAAACCTCAGGTCTTCTCTGAAATTAAAAATCTATTCACCTCATCTGTCAGTGCCTAGAGATACCGCTTAGAGTTGTTTCTCACAGGAATAGGAGCTATCTAAAAAATACCTTCAAATGATTACGTAGC
Source organism: Nettapus auritus (assembly GCA_011076525.1). Classification (NCBI taxonomy): domain Eukaryota; kingdom Metazoa; phylum Chordata; class Aves; order Anseriformes; family Anatidae; genus Nettapus; species Nettapus auritus. The sequence continues at coordinate 4,364,763 of CM021791.1, read as the reverse complement.
TCTGAAAGACTCAGCGGTGCCTTACCCTTAGCAGCACTGGCCTTCTTAGCTGCAGCAGGTTTCTTAGGCCCAGCCTTACCGCGAGGTATGGAGACAGAAGGACCTGCAGGAGCTTGATTCACATTCTCATCAGGATCACCTTTGACTTGGACTGAACAGAGGAAGAAGAAAGCAAGTCTGAAATGGTTAAATTATCTTTTTTTCTGGCTATAACATTAGAGCAGAACAACTGTGTGCAACTTCGTAACAACTCTTCAAACTGGATTCATCACAAATTCAAGTCAGAACCAGACAAAACACCTTGTCCAGTAAAATGGGCTCGCACCCCAGCATCAAAGTTCTTTGCATAACGTGACTAACATCTGCCTTTGTCAGCGTTAAGCGCTGGTTGGGGCATCCAGCGTACTCTCATAGGGTTTTAGGAAAATCAACAAGGCTTAGAAGGGTTTGTACTCACCAGGGAGAGCACCTTGTACTGCCTTTTGCTTGGGAGCTTTAGCTGTTTTTTCACTGGTTTCCCTAGAATACAAAACCCCAAGTATTTTTTAAACTTATGCACTAAAGAGGTGCATTGAAGGAGAACTATTACTACATAAGATTAACACCACGAGCACAACTAATTTCCAGCAATTATGTGGAGAAATACTCACTTTTTTGGGGCAGCTCGGGGCTTGGGAGCAGGTTTCTCTTTTGAGTTCGTATCTGATTCAGTGTTGCCTTCACTGTGCCTCTGAAATTCATACTCCTCATCTGAGCTGGTGAGATTTGCATCCGAGTCTGAAGAGATCATGGGCTTGATTTTGGCTGATGAAATAACACAGACGTATCATTTTACATCGTTGGTAATATTCAGCTTGGTTCCCTTTCCAATATTTTAGATGCAGTTATTAAAAATAGAGATGCAAATAAAAACAAGCGGATATTGAGACTGACAGTGAGACAACTCCAAGTTGCAAGTGTGTTCTGGGCACGCTTACCAACAGCACGTTTGATTTGCTAAGACAGTTGTGTAATTAAAATCAATAACCTGATTTTCTCTACTTGTCCATTTCTGCTTTCCCTTGAAATATGATTGTGCAAATCTGCTCAAATAGTAGAAGTGCTTAGCTGTTACACAGAGTAAAATAAGCCTTTAAAAATGATTTTTGGCTGAGATCTCAGACTCTGGGAGCTCTCTAAACAGTCTGTTCAATTTTCTCCTCCACAGACTGCTCCTCTTCTGCATTTGTGTCCTCACTCACCTGCCGCCTGGCGAACCACTTTCTCTCTTTGAGGAGCCACTTCAAAATCATCCAACTCTGAATCAGACCCTGAGTCAGACCAAGGGTTTCGTTTCTTCATTTTCTTTACCGGCTTAAATGGCAGAGTGGCCTGTCTCTTGGTACCTGAAAAATATCGGGAGGCAGGATGAACCAACAGACTTCCATATGTGCTTCAGGCTCAGTAGTTCAGGCTCACCTTAGAAATATGTCAATAAACTCAGAGGATTCTGGCTTAAATGTTAAAGAAAAACAATAATCATGTCACCAGCTTGACTGTTATCCAGAATCATTTTGTTTCTCACCTAGTTTTTCCAAACATACCACTCCTAGATGTCACTCACCACTTCAGGGAGAGGTCAGATAACCAAACTGACCACCTTTCCCCTCGCTTTCCATTGATGGAATAACACAAAAAAGTATTTACCTTTTTCAACATTACGCTTCTGCACTATTCTTTGCTTAAGGCTCGAAGACTCCTTATCCCCTGATGAGTTTCCTTCTTGATTCTCATCTAATTCAGGTTTTTCACTCTGAAGATAAAAGCAGATATCAAATAGGTAGCGGGTTAACTCACACAATTTGAAGAGGTGTAGAGAGCAACGCAGAAAGGAACAGCTTATTTTAGATGTACAAGTTAGCTGTACAAGAAATCCGAGTTTGGGAAACGAACTGCGTGTAAGATAGATTACGACCAAGTAAATCAGACACAACCAAACCCCAGATCAAGTGACCGAAAAAACAAAATCCAACATGAACAAAAACAGGAACTTTGTCCCCACACCTGAGTGCGCTTTGGTGCTGACAGCCCACAAGGCTCTAGGGTGTGTTGAGGATGCAGAATTTAAACAGGGTGGGTTAAATCAACAAGGCAAATTAATCGGAAAAAACTGTTGGATGGAACCATCTGTAGGAAAGGAGCAATGTGTCTGTGTCTGGCTTACAGATCAAAACAGGTGTAGGGGTATTTTCATTTTCTAGGTTGCAAATGGCCGAATGGCATAACTCCAAGTAGCCCTGTAAAAGAATTAAATCTTCATCTCCATGATAACGAGAAAAATGGCATGAAGTGGCTGAAAGCATTGAGAAACGCAAAGGCTGTTCTAGAGCAGAGAGTTACTAGCTGTATTCCGGCCTGCTAAAGGATTTATAAAATCCCCAGAACACCTAGAACAACCTTACTTGTACCTGCTTCTTCATTTCTAAGCCATCTCTCCAGCCCAGCTGACAGCAATATATGCTGTTGCCAAGAGATCTCCCTTTAAGCCATCTCCTGATGTGAGTGAATCTGCTCTCCTTTAGACTGAGAAACATCCATTTCCAGTGTCCCATATCCTAAAATTCTGTTCCTTTCCCAGAAAGCAGACAACGACTGCTTCATTAGGACAAGTTCGACCAAAAAGAACTTGTATTTCTTTAGGACTGCCTTCTGTATTGAAGAGGAAGTAATAAAGGATTAAGTGTTTGGAACTTTTTACCTTTATTTTCTTTTTAGCTCTCTTCTCTGCGTCCGCCTTCATTTCTGCAGTTACCCGAGGAACAACCCTTATGCCATGAGGTGATGGCATTACTTCTGGCAGCTGTGCCTTCTTCACTTTGGTTTTCCCTCCTTTTACCTTTAAGGGTTTGCCAGCTAGCCCTGCCATCTCATCCTGCATTTGCTTGGCTTCTACTGCCTGCAGAATGGAGCATAAAACAACACAACTATCAGAATACAGGAGAAACAACGTACTACTGAAAAAAAACAAAACAAAACACAGCCTTTGCAGTACAGCACTCTAAAGCTGCTGATAAGACTACGCTGAACACTGGCATACATCGAGTTCTTCAACGAAGGCAGCAAGGTCTTCTTTCCACAAGTCACAGGGACTCTTGCACTTCAGGTTTTCCAGCTCCTTTTCCTGAAGTGAACCACAGTTGAGAATGAGCCACATAGTTCAAATCCACCATAAAAATATAATATCGTGCTTTTATAAGAAAAGGAAGGGACATACTTTGTTATCTCTCTGCTTACAGAGCTCATCTTTCTTCTCTTTAGTCAAATACCAGAGGGGCATGTTCAGTAGATAGTTGAAATCTGGTCCGGTAGCCGCAGCTGATTCTTTGTCGCTCTCATCCCCTTCGTCTTCTTCTTCTTCCTGAATGTTAATTTAAAAAAAATGTTGTCAACAAATATAGCTACGTACAATGGTAGGGCTACTGATTGCATCTCATTGCATCGCAGGTGCTCCATGCAATTACGGTGCACCAGACTCTTCCAGGACAATTCAGAAATGGATACAGGTGAAGTTAAAGCTTCTGAAAGCCTCAGCTGCTACCACAACTCCACCTTCTTCCTACGAATTCTGAGACAGGGGACAGTCCAGAACAATTTAGAGGATGACAGATGTATTACCTTGTTTTGCAACTCCTTCCAAGCCTTCACCGGATCAGATTCATAGCCTCTTTGGATAAGAACTTGAATCAACTCTTTCTTGGGTTTGTTTTCTATAAACAGACATTTCGGAATCGTCAGTTAGTAACCACTACAAATCATTGGTAGGAAAGACAGAGGAGCTTTAATAATTTTGGATCCTATGGTTGTAACAGCTCAGCCTCTTACAGGGATTTAAAATAGCCTTTCCTCATCAGGAGGTGGGACGTGGTAGAGCCTAAAATAACATCAAAAAAGTTCCTACTTAGCAGGTGATTTGTTAGCTCCGCGTTGCTCCTATACGTGTCAGGAACACCTGCCAGAGCACTTTAAATATTTTCTCCTTCATTTCCATACATGCATTTCCCTAGCCCTTAGTTTTTGAATTTCAAAAAAACAAAGTGTGATGGTATCAGAATGCTTTTATGATAATAGGCAGGCAGGTGGAGGAAAAAAACCTGATATGACTCCAAGGCTTCGGTATAGCTTGCACCTCATTAGACATCACCTGGGAAATTTATTCTATAAATGTCCCAACCAATGGAAATACTTCAGCTGGAATTTTTTTTTGCTCTTTAATGTATCACAAGCAATCAACCATGAGACACAAACACAAATGAAACCAGCTCTGTCAGCCTTGGAACTGCTTATTACAAAAAGCCAAGAAAATGCATTTCAAGGGAATTATTTCTCCTTCTGAGTCAAGTCAAACACACACAGACTGTTGGGATCATTGGGCTGCCTTCAGACACAAACCACAAAGCATCTTATGACACTTTGTCTAGCTGCATCCTCCACAAATGCAAGTGAAATACAGACTGCCTTTTAGACCGAGGTGGAAAAGTTGATTGAAAAGTTTGAATGCTGGAAACAAAGACCTGTTTCTTTTCTAGCTCATGATTCTCAGATGCTGCTAGCTTGAGTATCTTCTAACTTTGAAACCCCAATCCACCGAACATGATTCAGAATATTTTGCAGAGGTTCAAAGATAACACAGGAAAGATACGGGCTCTCAAGTATGCATTTGAACAGAACACCCAAACCAACAGAAAACCCCTTCTAACCCTACTAGCACTTAACTCTTATTCCTACCGAGCCAGAAACAGACAGGAGTATTTACTAAAGTACTAGAAAAAATATTTCTACTTTCAAAATAGCGTCAAACACACTGTAGGAAAGCTGTACGAGCACCCCACTTTAATTAACATGTACATAATGCCCTATAGACGAAGGACCTCTGCCAAGCATTTTCCTCTTGCATGTTACTGGAACAGAAAGATAAGCTGTGGTGTGTTTTGTGAAGAGCCAGGCTGGGCTGAGAGGGTGCTGACAGAACTCGAGGGAGCACCTAGCTCTTCTAGCAGCTTCCTAAACCAAAGAACCAAGAGCAATGCATACCAATCACAATTTTTCCATCTATTTTCTCCAGGATGAAACGAGCCTGGTTGCTCAGTTTTGCAGACTCAGCACCCAGCATTCCAATAAGCCATTCTTTTCTCAAACCGTAGTATCGGAGCCTCAGTTCAAAGAACTCTTTAAGAATATCCTGGGGAGACTCGTACTTCTTGAGAAAGCCAACATGGTCAAAAAGAACCTAGATGAAAGAACAAAAGGTGTTATGATCATAAAACTGATTTTCAAAGCCACTGAAAATCATCTATAACCCAGATGTGATAGCACAATGGACTTATTAAGCAATTATAAAACCTTAGTGTTATTTCAGAAATTGCTTCAGCTTGTGAGCACAGCAGAGACGATTCTAGAATTTTGAATTTCTTAAACAAAAAAAACATAGTAGGCAAAAGTTCCTTGAATCTTAAAGATATCTTTTTGGATAAACATCCTACATCAAGCTTTCATACACTATCAAAATCCAGATGTTCAGTGGCAGCGTCCTTGTCACAATAAAGGTCTCCATGGACCGAGTGATTCAGATCACTTTGACTCTTTCAGACAAAACCACACCATCCTGGGCCCGCTACCAAGCCTGTCTCTTGACCTTTTAAAGGTATATTTAGAAAGCTAATTTAAAACCAGTAGTAGCAGAAAAATCAAAGTGAATAGGTTATCGAAAGCATATTCTCATTAGAAGCAGCAAGCGCAGCTGTACATGCATTCTTTGAGCTGAAGAGAGTTCTCTTTTCAGCAGCCTATTACATACCATGGAGTTGCACGTTAAACTTGTTTGGAGTTTGAAGACCTTATGCAAACCCACTGCTTCAGCTTCTGCTAGTTTTTCTTCACTCATCTTCACTACAAACTTCACCGTTGTGTCTGTGTGATATTCTTTGTAGTCTGTGATTAGAGGGGGTGTCTTCTCAGTCCCATTCAGCATTGGCTCCAGAACTTGTTCTTTATAAGTCTGAGAAAAGAATCCAAGTCAGGCCCACGTTTTCCATGGAGATTAAGAGCTCCAAAAAACCTACAAATCACCATTTTTTGCTTTAAAGGTCAAAATATACGTTCCTAAGGCAAATTCAGCATTTATTACCTGCGTCCATGTTCTGACAGGCAGCTCAGTGATCTCAATGGTTGTAGAATCAAGGATAGACACTTCACCACTTATCACGTACTGATTAGGTCCCAGCTCATCTATTGTGCCTTTGAAGTTCTTGTAACTAGGAAGCTAAGCAGAAGAACACCAGATTCAGCTTTGTGTCCTTGCAAGTCCTTAAAAACAGAAGCACCAAATGCTTCCACACATGCTGAATAAATTAATGAGCAAGACACAGTTGAAATACGTTACTTACCATTGGCAATGGCTCTTCTCCATCCATCAGACGACGGATATTATTCACAGTTTCCCTGATATCAAAGTTGGGGATCTTGCAGGACCAGCCAGTACCAATCCCTTCTGCCCCATTTATCAGCACCATCGGAATAATAGGGATGTACCACTCTGGCTCCACACGTTGATTGTCATCACGTAAGAACTTCAGGATATTGTCATCCATTGGTGGGAACAGCATCCGTGCTAGCGGGCTGGAATGGAAAAGGGAATTCAGCCCAAATTCTTGTTACACAAGAACCACCCTCAAAAATTAAACAGAACAAATAAATAAGGGTCATTCATATCAACCAACCTATCCACACAGCCTCAGCGTCTATGTTAGGAAACTAGGCTTCTAGAGTAACGCTCGAAGCAGAGATGCATCTGAAGCAATCTCATCAGCGCCTGCTGCTTCCACTGAATATGTGGGGCCCCCTCTAAGTTTGCACTTCATGTAAGTCAGATGTTGCACTGTACTATAACTTAACTCTCCCAACTCAACTTCATTTCTTATTATCCTACATAAATGTCTCCAACCTTGGTTTTTGCTCCCATTTCCTTATTCTCTACTATATCTTTCTCTTTTGTGGGATGGCAACCATGCTCACAGACCTAAATCTAGAATCCAAGTCACAAATTTGTTGTGACTCTTTCATATTCAAGTGGTCCAAGTTTTAGGGATTTAAAGGCAAAATGTTAATTCATATTTCATTTTAAGTGCTGTTAAATGGAGTCCTGTAACATGCTAACTACGTTTAATACAGTAAGAAGATTTTGATGTTGACCTGAGCATTGTGAAGATGTATCGAGGGCTTGCAGAGTCTTTCCCACCATGCAGCCTTGTGCCAAACTGACCAATGGGCTGCAGCAAGTTGAGGTTGTTACTGCCCACAAAGTTCTGAGCTAAGTTAATAATAGTCATCATCAGCGATGCCTGCAATAAAGGAAGGGTCACAGTTAAAAATGCAGAATTCCTCCCTGAAAGGACAAAATTAAAGAGATTTACTCCAAGGACGGAACTGATATAGGAGATAAATTTCACTATTGAATACTGAACGGAATTCTCACTGAAAACACATTTGGTTATTACTACCTGAAACAGCAGCAACTGACAGAAAGAGCAAAGCTCCTGAACAGCTTTTAGGCAATACAGTAACCTCTACTCATATATTCCCACATCTTTTTCAAGAACTCCTGTTTCTTCCTGGCCAAGACAAGTGTACCTGCTGCAGCGGACAATTTCTACGCTTTGTAAAAAGTATTAGGTAACCTGGAAAAGCCAGCCTTGAAGAGGCTATAGCAATGTGTTTGTCATTTAATTCTACCAACCGTTGACTCCCAAGACCATCTAAGTCTGGATAACTAAACATATTCCAGTGACCTGCAGCATACTGCTATCTGCCTGTACTTGGAACCTCCGATGAAAGATTCTATCAGACTCCTAAAGGAAGCTTGTTTCAGTCTTTAACTTCTCCTTACCGTGGTAAAGGCTTTATTTAACATCTTCCTAAACCTATTGCAAGTTAAGCAGGTTTTTCTTGTTCCACTTTCTTGAATGAAACATACTCTCATAAGGTATAGGTAAGATAGGCAGACTGACCAATCTCGTTAAATTAATAATTGAAGAATTAAAAGCAGACCAACTGATATATGATATACCGACACTTCGCTCTCATCTTCATACTCAAAGATCTAATTCCGCAGTAGAGCCATCTTAACTGTCAAGTGGAACAAGGGTTCTTTTTTGCCCCCCCCCCTTTTTTTTTTTAAGCATTTTGCACAATGAGTACACTTTCTTACTTCACCATGATGGTATGAGGACATCTCAGCTACAGAACCAGCCAGCTGAGCAACCTTCACCTCCCGCTTATCATTTCTTTTGAAACACGTGAACAGAACTTTCCTTTGACCTGGCTTCAAACCTGCACAGAAAAAGACCTTGTGTTTAGAACAGACATTTTGCTTAGCTTCCCCTCTCTAGAAACTAATAATTACTTATAGACCTAAAGATTCTGCACAAGAGTTAATTTTTTTTTTCAATAACATACTACAGAATGGACAAGACATTTAATCCAAAAGATTAAAAAACTTGAGCAGCAGGACGTTGAGTTTAGAACACGGACCCTGAAAACTAAACAAGTTACCCTGATTCTGATAATATGACAAAAACTGCCATTAGTTAAACTTGGGGAAATTTACTATACAGAACCACTATCTTAAGATTACTTACCATCAACCAGTGACGGGATTGATCTTTCATTATCCGAGTTTGAGAACAGGACTAACTCCTTGTTGATGAAGTCGTTGTATGTCAAGTAATTAGTATCTTTCCCATACAGGTAGTCCTAAGGAAAACAGATGCAAGACTGCCTTAATTTTAACAAGGTCTAACATGTTTCTTAGCTCATACTTGGCTAGTTTCACTAAAATGGAAGCTCCTTGTACATCTAGCTAAACACAGCTCAAGTGATGACATTCTCAGCATGAAAAAACAAAACGCTGCTTCCCATTAAGCAGGCCTGTTTCGCTGAGAAACAGTCTTTGCACAGTCCTGCTCAAGTTATCATATCCCTATGGATAAAGCAATTAGAAAAATGAAGAAATGAAACGAGCTGTTGGACCACTGACCCAGGCTATACTAATGAGAAGCTGATCTGCAAGATCCTGAAGCAGTATAACTAACTGTCCCGTAACCCAGTGACTGACTCAAAGCTGTGTACAGCCCTAGCATGCTGTAATGAAACCGAGAACAGCCCCAGGGAGAGAAAGGAAATCAAATTCCTTTGTATGCGTAAACCTTTTACCTCTGGCAGGCCATGGAGCTTCCGTTGTCTTCTATCCTCCATGAAATTAGTCAGCCACTCCTTTCGTTCTTCTACTTTCTTCTTACTAAAGGCCTATATGTAGGAAAACGAAAAATAGCTCAGTTCTAGGACATTCTCTGGTGTACCAGACTGGAACATTTAGGAAAAGGAAAGCATACAGTAAGAGTTTAACCAGGAGAAAGAACATGGTAAACAGGCTGACTTAGTAGCCTAAAAATGCAATACCAGATTCTTGAAGCTAACTGCATTAAGAACATAATTTCCACTGGTCTGAGACACAGTAGTTAAGCTTAGCTTTATGAAGTTTTAACAAAATAACAGAAAACTAAAGTAGTTTTTGCTATTAATATTTTTGAGGAGAAAAAGCTTAGTTTTTGGCATTGCCTAATAGCTCAGAATGCTTAAGAGTCGATGTCTACTGGAGGCGAAGGAGTTCACAGAAGTGAGGACTGTTTTAATCCACCAGTGAACCATTTTACAAGAAAAAATTCTAGGGGAAAAAGGGAAGATCTGGCTTGGAGAAAACTGCAGCACAACATGCAGAAAAATGTTAAAGGAATACACACTATTGTGTCTGAAAATGTCAATTGGTTTGTAGTGATTAGTTTGTTCTGAGCTATATTTAAAAACCATAATTGAAAGGAGTGCTCTTGGCCTGAGGTCCGTGGACAGGCTTGCTTCTACAGGTTAGACTAAAGCCGTAGCCTTGGTAACAAAGAGACCATCTCAAGCCCAAAGGCCTCTAAGAGCATTTTAAGAGAAAACACACAGCACTTTAAGCAGAAGAATACCAAAGGTAGTAAGTCAGCAATTAAATCAAGTGTAAGTTACCAGGGTGATCGCAGCATCATCTTCAGGACCGGAATATTTGAAGCCAATTCGATGTTTAGCCATATCGGCAAAGTATTCCTTAGCTTCCTTTGACGTGCTGGTACCCAAACCTGCAGAGCCAATACTAATTAATCCTACTAATTTCTTGCTTACATTAACTTGCAGTTCAAAGAAAGGCATTGCTAATTTTTGTGATGCACCATACAAATACAGCACAAAAATAGCTGTACTCAAAATTGAAGTTACTTTAAATGGGATGTAAGGTAACACAAAGCATAAGAATTAAAGACAATTAAGCAGTTTTATGTTGTACTTTTAGAGACTGGATCTTCTAAAGATGTCTGAAACTAATAACTGCAAATTGGAAATGATTTCTCATTACCCAGCCATTGTTCTGCAGTTGGCAACTTGCTTATCAGTGTAGAGTAATTCTGGAGTAAGTACTTAGCTTACAGCGTTATCAGTACTAACGGACTGTACTGGGGAAAACAAAAAACATCAAAGCTAAGCATGCTCACCTAAAAGGGTGCAGGAAACAGGTATCTACAATAGTGTAGCTGTACTATGATTTTGAGATTTCATCCATCTAGAGGTTACGGCTTGCTTACTTTTAGATCTTACGCCACATCCATTTGTAAATCAGAATAGTTTAGGAGGGAAGAGACCTTTGGAGATTACCTAGTCCAAACCTTTTCTGCAAAAGCGGGGCTAACTAAATTGAATCATGAATGCTCTTAGTTCATTTGACTTCACATTATGTTTTCTACAAACCTTTGTAGTACTTGATTTTCCAGGAATTGTAGTTCTGCGTACTGTTTTTCCATTCCTCAAACTCCGGAATGCTGTAGAATGCAATTTCTTCTTTGTTTTTAGAGACCTATAATGAATTAATATACGTTAACTGTGGAATGCGAGGCAGATGTAGACCAATGAATTCCTACTCACCTTACCATCTAGTCAACCATTACCTTTATGATGGGAGTAATAAATTCCTCCAAAAAGTTGTGTCTTAGAAGAGAAGGCCAGTTGTGATGGATGAAGTTAATCAGCAAACCTTTGATATGAGATCCATCTTGATCCTGTTTTGTTTTTTTAAAAAAACTCACTTTAATCAAGGCCACAATGGAAGTGTCAGTTGTTAGACGAATAACAGATGATCTTATAGTTATTTAGTTAACCTTATTAACTTTCACTTCCAAAGATGCGACCATGCACTGTTTACTGAAAGTTAGGAGAATAAAAAAAAGAAGCACATTTGTTGTGAAAAAGCGTATCAAGGACTTGTCAAGGGCCTTGTATCAGCAGACTGGAAAGACAATATTTAGCAATTTGGTGATGCTACTCCCCCTCTACTTTATCTGTTCTGTTTTGTATCTTATAACACGTTATGACCCACTGGAACACAGAACGATAAAGAGAGATGAATACAGAGAATTAGGTAGAACAGTGGCAGTGGGAGAAAGGTAGCATTTTCTTCTTTCCTCTATAATCCAGTGCTTTTTCTTCCCCCCCAGTTTTGAATTTTAGTGAACCTAACCTGATCTGTCATAATCATAATCTTTCCATAGCGAAGAGTCCTTAGAGATTCTTGATCTTCATAGTTCTTTTTATACTGTAAACCCACAATCTTGATGATGTTGTTGATTTCAGCATTTTCCATAATCTGGAAGAGATCACACAGAATAAAACCTTTTCTTTCAGACAAACTGTAGCTCAAAAAAGTAAGATTATCCAGCACCTACGCTTCTGACTGTGCTGTGCCTTTCCAGCTTTTTTCCTGTTTAGAAACTCTAAACTCAAGTCTTAATGCTTAAGTTTTTCTAGATCATTCTAGACACTTCCTAGTTCACAACACAAACGCTATCCCTTCAGGCAAAGCACTGAATAGAACTTAGTCAATTTTCCTGCTTAATCAGCAAGGCAAGCTGAAGGTGAGACTACACTCATACTTTTAAGAGACTACCTGCTATAAATGAGTGTTCCAGGTGTTCAGCTCTACTGACTCAGTTAAAACACACTGCATTACATGAAGCATAGCACATCTTCCAGCACAAAGATTTTCCCACTAACCTGCTTATGAGAGGCTTCTCTGACGTTGAGCATTTTCCCACGAAGGGGAAATACTCCGTATTTGTCTCTACCAACCACTCCTAGACCAGAGACAGCCAGCGTTTTGGCTGAGTCTCCTTCAGTCAGAATGAGTGTACAATCTATAGAATTCTTGCTGCCTGGAAAAAAAAAAATCAAGTCAATTTTCCAATTAAGAAATGAAATCAAGGCTCGTACGCCCACAAATTGCATGAGAATATACATCTTCTAAAACATACAGGTTTTGTTGCACTGCATGTAGGACTGACCACAAATGAGGGTAAACTATAATTAGAGATTTTCTCATTGTCTTTATGAGACAGTTGTTTCATTTGTCTAACTAACAAATGTTAACTGTTTCTGAGTGAACTGGCTACAAAGGATGTAAAACACTTACCAGCATCATTGGCATCATCCAGCTTAGGAACGCCCTTAATCTTCGTGTGTTTCACAGCTGAACATTTCTTATTCAGCTGGGTCTGAGCTTTAAATTTTACCCAGTTTAGGATACTTTCAACAATGCCACAGCCAACTGCCTGCAATACCAAAAAAAATCAACTGTGGGAAAAGCTTTAACCATGTCAGAATTTAAGTTATGTACTTATAAAGTTATGTCATGAATTAAAGTAATATATTTGCCACATTAAACAGAAGATGCAGCTTTACAGACACCTGGATTATCTGTTTATATCAATACTTACACCCTTGATAAATTTCTCACTCAGTTTACATGTTGAGCCAAAGCTCTTTGCCTGCAGAGTCATGTTCTCCTTAGTCTGAGAGTCAAAGGTTGGGTTTTCAATCAAGGCATTCACAAATATCCACATGTGGTTCTTCACCTGTAGTTAAGACAAGCGGTACAAATTACACAGGTTCATCTCCCTGTTACAACAGCAGCGTCTTCTGACATTCGCCTGTCAGAATCACAGAGCGTGGAGAACAAATTCAATTATCACCGTGTTTTTGAATTTTCCTAGATGTCTTTTGACAGAATTTAGGACAGCTAATGAACATTCACAAGCAACGCTGTATGATTTGGGATGTCATCTAACGGATACCGAGTTTTAGCTCATTCACACTGACTTAACAGGATTCTGATCACAAAACTCTTCAGCACAACAGAGAATATCATTAGTTGGCTTGAACTGGACTATGTAAGGCTTCTGTAATTAACAATTAGCTATATATCATCTTTACAACGGAAATGTATATTAGCAATGCAATAACACATTAATCTAACCACAATTTGCAACAGTATTAGAGTTTTGCTTTCCACTGGGGAAATTCCAGCACCGTACCTGAAATGGCTTCACTCCAACTCCGTTTTTGTTCTTCTTTTTCACAACTTCAATGAGTTTATTCACAATCTGGTCAGCTACATAATCAACATGCCTGCCACCCTAAGGGAAAATGGGACCAAAGACCTTGAATGATTCCACTGAGAACAATACATGCATGTCTATTTAAAACATTAAGCATGGTCTTCGCACATTAAGCAATCAAGTGTTTTTCACTAACAAATGTACATTTAAAAATAGCTGAGAATACCAGCGATGAAGAATGTGACATTAACTTGACTAAATAAGCAAGAGTTACCTTTGTGGTGGCAATACTGTTGACAAAGCTGACTTGCTGGAAGCCTTTTTCACTTAAAGTCAAACACACTTCCCACCGAGAATTTACTTCCTCATGGATAACCTTAAGTGCATTACCCGTTTCATCTACTTTGTCCTTCAGATAGAGGTCCACATAACTGCGGAATCCTTTGACCTGCATACAGATGAAAGCAGAGAACTCATTTGTAACAGCTCCTATAAGTACTTATTGCTACTATTTCACGTCCTCCTGAAAAGCGGGTAGAAAAATCACTCATGCAAGTTTTCACCTCGCTGTGTGTAATGGCGTAAATTGCTTCAGCAAAATCTCACTCTTTAAAAGGCAGGAGAAATACAGACATTACTGTTTCACTTCGATGCTCACTTACAGGCAGCCTCTTTCCATTTAGGAAAACTTTGACGTCCTTTGTGGATCCAGCAATATCATATGCTCTTCGGGACATTAGCGCTACAATGTCTTTATCAAGAATCGTCATTTTGAATTTTGACAGATCAGGTTGGAAAGTGACACACGTGTAATCTTCTCCATCAAAATAGTTGAGTTTCATTTCACCAGCCTTTCCCATGTTGTCTGTCCAGGTCTGAGGAAAAGGAGCTTTTGTGAGTCGAAAGTCTAACAAACGCAAGTAACTACCTTAATTTTTAAAAGAATTTTAAATTATTTCAAATAATAATAATAAAACCAATGCTGGTTAAAGATTAGATTCTGATTACGTGCCATCTTTTCATTATTTGTTTGAAGCATAATTGCTGGTAGAGCAGCTGTGGGCCCAATTTGTTCTTCTTGTGGTGCACTGAATGCAAACACCACCTAAATTTTTGGAGTAATCTTTGGAATAAAAGCTCAAGAACCTTATTTGGAAGAACTCAGGTATAACCGTACTGAACTGAGAAGTGTCCGTACCTGCTTGAATAACTTTTTGTATTCGCGACATGCAGTTTCCACAGTGAATTTTGTGCTAAATATGTTGCACAGTTTGGCTCCATAACCATTTCGCCCACCTGGAATTAGGAAGAAAACAGGCTCGTGTCGTTCCCTTTGTTCAAAACCATCTGGAAGAGCTCCAGACTAACAGGAGTCGAGTTACTTCAGCACAAGCAAAGTATGACTTCCTGTGAACAACAACATCCTACAAACCCAGTATGCGACTATAAGCCTGTATTTAATTGGGATTAAAGGGAATTTTCAAAGGGATTTTTTCTTGTTGCCCATGTTTGTGCCACTACTGCTGTAAAATATAGGAAGGAGACTTCTGTCTGATGGACTCGTCTATTTTCATGTTGCATCAGGACCTGCCCCCTTTTTCATTTTATTTTCTTAGGGAAAATAGCAAGGGACCAGTTAGTTGTACCTTTGTTGAAAACAAGTCTTGAAGCCTGGCAGCTCCCCTGCTCACTCACACTGGTACTTCAGTGCACAAATTGAAACTGATCAGGCTGCTCAAAAATATTGGGATATACCGTGGAGTCCTCCCTACCTGTGACTTTCTTTTCATCATCATCGTAGTTACTGGATGTTAGTAGCTGTCCGAAGATGAGAGCAGGCACATAGACCTTTTCCACTTTGTGTTCAACAACTGGAATGCCTTTGCCGTTGTTCCATACACCGATTGTGTTATTCTCTCTGGAGGGATGGAAAAGCGTGTTTTTAAGGCTGCAGATGGCTGAGCTATGAAATAAATATCACACAGCGTCTCTAGGGAAAGGCCACCATTTCATCAAGAACAAATTTCTATTCAGCAAGTGCAGAAGCAGCCAGCAGAGGGAGGACAAGTCAAAAAAAAAAAAACCCTCCAGTCTCCCATCTACAGATACCATCTACGAAATGGATCACCACACAAATGGTGATTCTCAGTGACAGAATAAAAGCATCGAGAAGGGGAAAGTGACCACAACAGAGAAAAAAACACAACAGAAAGCAGTCACTTCACAAGTCAGCTCCCTGTAACAGACCAAGAAAACAAAGAAAAAGGCTTTTACGACAGGTAAATTACATTTGATCTAACTTGAACAGGTCCTCAACACAGAGCTCAACACGAACATCAACTTATCAGAAAAGTATCTGAGTGAGAAAAGTCACAAACGAGTTGGGAAGACACTGAACAAAAACAAAGTCGAACTTACGGATCAATTGTGACTTTAATGCACGACATGTTTTTATCCCTCTGCTTGTTGTCCGCAGCATTGACTAGAAGAGAAAGACAGCTTTTATTATATTCCATTAGCAATCAAGACAAAATATGAAACGTTTCCAGTAGAATGAATAAAAAAAATATTGGAATGCAACTATTTTGCAAGTTAATAAGGAAAGTACTAGAAGTGCTACAAAAAGGAGAATTTGGGGATGAATTAAGCGGGTTTGGAACAGTGAAAGCAATCAAACCATGAACGGCTTACTGCTTAGCAGTGCTAATGGAAATTAAGATCAGCAAGAAGCTACGATCCAGCATTTCCAAGCACAACTGACAAACAATAAACCCTGTGAGCACTGCTGAACAAACCACACATCAGGAGTTACTTGGTCAACAGTGCAACTAGATAAAAGCACGCTTGATGAGATCTCAAGTCTAACTCTGGTTTCTCTTGGAGGTTCAGAAACACCCCCCATAGTCAAGCAACAACCCAAGAACATCGTCATCTTACCCAGAATCTCATCAAAGATTTTGTACAAGCCAGGCACAAAGGTCACATCTCTGCAGTTCAGGCCCACGTCCTCGTCAAAAACCCACATTTGCTGAAAAGAAGACAAGAAACGTTTAGCCCCCCTGTTCAGCTTCGTGCTGCGGGTCTGGAGGGCACAGAGGCTGGCCCTGGCCCCACCGTACCTGGGTCACGGTCTCCACGGAGCCGATGTAGGTGTCAGGCCGGAGCAGGATGTGCTCCAGCTGGGTCTTCTTCTGGTAGATGCGCTCCACCGAGAGCCGTTTCTTGGCGCCATCGCCCTTGGGCAGCCGGGGGTTCTCGTCAGTAGGCTGAGGGGGGGAAGAGAGGTGGTGAGGGGCAGCAAGGACTGAGGGGGGGGGG
>CM021791.1:4337524-4347537 GCA_011076525.1 Nettapus auritus | reverse complement strand
ATGAGGGGCCCGTGGGGGTTGTGAGGGAGGCTGGGGGGGTTGTGAGGGAGGCTGGGGGGGTTCTGAGGGGCCCGGGAGGGGGTGAGGGAGGCCGGGGGGGTTGTGAGGGAGGCCAGTAGGGGTTCTGAGGGGCCCGGGGGTTGTGAGGGGGGCCGGAGGGGCACCCACGCACCCGGAGCGGCGCCGGGGACTCCACGAGCTCCATGGCGGCTGCAGCACTGAAGGCCGCCAACGGCCCCGAGCGATTCGAACCCGCGCCCAGCCCGCCACAACGCTCCGCCAATCGCCGCGCGCCGGCCCCCGCCGCCCGCCAATGGCAGCGGAGGGGCGGGGATACGAGCGGAGCCCGCCTCCCGTCTCGTCGCCAGTCGCAAGGCGTGCCGCGCTTTCAAATGTAGCCAATCGGAGGGGAGAGTGGGTTGATGGACAGGGAGGTTGGCCAGTGGAAGGGGGAGGGCGCCGAGCGGCTGGGTCCGTGCGCGGCTGGGTCCTGCGCATGCTCAGTCGTCGGGGTCTGGGGAACTGGGAGCCAGTGGGTGGGGACTGGGGGAACTGGGAACCAGTGGATAGGGACTGGGAGAACTGGGAAGCAGTGGATAGGGACCAGGGATTACTGGGAGCCAGTGGGTGGGGACTGGGAACCAGTGGGCAGGGTCTGGGGTAACTGGGAACCAGTGAGTGAGGGCTGGGGGCAACTGGGAACCAGTGAGTGGGGACTGGGGGGGACTGGGAACTGGTGAGCAGGGTCTGTGAGTAAATGGTACCCAGTGAGCGGGAACTGGAAACCAGTGGGCAGGGACTGGAGGCAACTGGGACCCAGTGGGCAGAGCCTGGGGGGGATCTGGACCCAGTGAGCAGGACAGGGGGCCAGGCTGGGGCTGAAGCCCCCCCTCCAACCCCCAGTTCATCGGGACAGCCTGCCGTATGGTCCTGGTGGTGTCCCCCTCTGAGTCCCCACACTGTGCCCCCCATCCCCACACTGCAGGTTCGGCACACCTGTCCCCAGCCCCTCATCGCCGTCCCAGTAACTACCCCCCAGTAACGGGAAGCTGGGCATTGTCCAAAACACCAACTTCTCCACGTCTTTATTTCTGGGGAAGGCGCAGCATTAGCATTACTCGAAGTAATGGAGGTGGCCGGGCACAGCCTGGAGTCCAAGCACAGCCTGGGACAGGGACGACGACATCCTCCCAGTGCTCCCAGTGCCTGGGATGGGGATGACAACATCCTCCCAGTGCTCCCGGTGCTCGCACAGCCCCGACGCTGCAGTTCTCTCCCTGGGGGATACCCAGGGCTGCAAGCCTCCCACCACCGCGTGGCCGTCACCACATGTGGCGGTAGGGGAAGGCCACCTCCACGCACAGCACCACCAGCTCCTCGGAGCAGTTGTGCCGCTGCCCCGCCAGCAACTTGCCCTCGCCCAGCGGGGCCGCCAAGCCCTCCCCAGGGCCGGAGCTTCGCCATCCCTGGCAGTCCCTCCTGCGGGCTTGGCTGCCCCGGGCCGTGGATCCGTGCCATGCCATCCTGCGGGGCCTACGGGTAGGGACGGAGGTGACAGGGGCACCCGGCGAGCCCTCCACGTCCTCCCACCCTTTGCACCAAAGCCAGAGGTGGGGGCCCAACCCCTGTTTGTGGCGCTGCTGCGTGGGTTTGGGGGTGTCTGTACGGCACTCACCCCACCGCCGGACTCACCAGAGGGCATCGGTCAGGACGTTGCGGCCGTTGAAGCTGTAGATGGGGCCCCGTGGGGCCGCTCCAGCCGGGCCCTCAAAGAGGGAACTCCAGGACCTGGCCAGCAGCTGGCCCTGAGGACACCGTTGGTGGCATTCAGCTGGGGGCAGGGGTCTGGGGGGGCCCTCTTGGCACCCCGTGTGTGCTGCCTGAAGCCCCCCATCCCCGCTGCACGTTGGTGTTAAATTGCTTTTGGTTCCTCTCGGCTTCCCAAAGACCCAAGTGTGGTGGCGGTGGTGCAGCAGCCCCGGACCCTCCCCAGAATCCTGCTGCCACCCCTGGTGGGGGCACGAGGCGTTTTCCCACCACTTTGAACGTTTTTCCCCCATCTGACGAGTGACAGGAGGAAAACGCTCCACGAGCCCGTGCCCCCCAAAGGCGGACGCCCTGACCGATGTCCCCTGCACCGCCGCAGGGTGGGGGGCACCCCGTGGGGACGGGGACACCTGCCTTCAGGTTGACCACGGGGAGGGCCCTGTCCGTCCTCTTGACGATGGAGGCCAGGTCCTGTGTGGGGGCCGAGAGAAAAGCCCGGAAAGTGCCGTAGAGCCGAGCCTCCTGCGACTGCCGGTAGCACTGCAGGTCGGCGCCGCGGATGCCGCTCATGTCCCCGGAGAGGGGCACGTTCAGGGCCACCAAACGGAGCTGGGGACACAGGGGATGGCGGGGAGATGGGGAACACATCCCGTGGTCCCGTTACCCCCGGTTTACTGCAGCCCCCGGGTCTCTTCTCCCTGTCGCAGGGAGGGTGCAGACCCACGGACACGGGGGTCTCCAGGCACTGCTGTCACCCCCCTGCCGTGGCCGAGCAGCCCCCCTGTGGGGCAGCGCTTACAGAAGGCGTCCTGGGGGCGACGGTTGTGGGAAGGATCCTGGGCAGCCCCGGTCCCTCCTCCTTCGGGACCTGCAAGAATGGGATTCGGGGCAGCCTGGGGACATCGGTGCCAAGGGTGCAGCCCCCTCCCCATCCATCCCGGTGCCCACCCCGGGGGCTGCCTGTGCCGTCTCTGTGGCACCTCCTTCCCCCTGTCACCGGGGTCGGGCCCAGCAGCGCTTACCAGCGAGTCTGTCTGGGCTCCCATGGGGGGCTCCGTGTTGGGACCCCGCGTCTGTACCCGCTTTGCCTCCTGGATTAAGAAGGGGGGACAGTCCCAGGGGGTTTGTCCCCCCTCTATGGCAAGCCGAGAAGGGCTCCAGCCCTGATACTCACCTGGTACTGCGGCGTGGAGGCAGAGGGGTCGTCACCGGCAAAGAGCGACTCCGAGTCCTCCAGCTGCTCCATCAGAGGGACCGGTTATGGGGGAACCACCTCGCTCCTTCCCCAGGAGCCAAATCCAGCCTGGAGCTGCCTTCCAGAACTGGAACCTGCCCCCCTCCCTCCCCGCCAACCCCCCGTGCACCCTACCAGGAGCCTGCTCCAGCCCCTGGGGGTGCGCAGGAAGGCGCTGCTCCCTTCTCGCACGTAGACCAGGCTCCCTTCGGGCACGGCGCTGCCCGACTTCAGCATCAGCTCCTTGGACCTGAAGACCCACGTCTGGCGCTGCGAAGGGACGGAGAGGTTCGCGGCCGAGCTGCCACCCGTGGGGCCACCACGACCCCACGCCGCGTGGGCTCAACCCGGCACGTACCCGGAGGTCTGCACGGGGCTCCGGCGGCTCCGTCCGAGAGGCGTCACCATCTGGAGAAGCCGGGGAGGATTTGGGGTCACAAAGCACTCCAGCACCACTGCGACGTGGTGTCAGTGGGGCTGGGGATGCCGGGACACCCCCACAGCCCTGGGTTCGCCAGGCGGGGAATTCACCCATGCAGGAACACAAGGCGTCCCGAAGGTGTTCCCAAAATGGCTGGAACCCACCCAAATAACCTCAAAAAGTCCTTTACCTGCTGCCCAGCCTGCGTCGGCCGCTGCCTGTGGGTGCAAACGGGGATGTCACTGCTGCTTGGGGACACGGCACAGCGGTGACAGTGCCCCGGGAGGGGACAGGGACAGCGATGCCACGCTTACCGGCTCCTTGCAGGGCGGCTGGGTGCGGATGGGGTACACCCTCTGGAAGCAAAGACAGGCTGAGGGACAAGGAGCCCCCGGCTCCGGGCACGCTCACGTGCGTGTGCGCTGCAGCACGGCCGCGTGTGCTGCCCCTGCTGCGCCTTACGTTGAGGTAGAGGAGACCCGGGGCTCCGGGGGGACCGGGTGGGCCGGGGGGGCCGGGGTTCCCAGGGGGACCTCGAGGACCCTGCGGTGAGCAGTGCGGAGATGGGGCTGGGGTGTTTCGGTGCTGCCTTTTGGGGGGCAGCTGCAAGACACCCCCGTCGCGCCGGCGGGGTCTCTCACGTGGGGGATGATCGCTCCATAAACCTCCGTCTCCTCTTTGCTGTGCTGTAAAAAAGAGAAAGATTGAGGCCCGTCTCTGTCTGCCCCCTCACCATCCCAGCCACGGGCCCCGTGGGGCAGCCGGGGTGGTGTGGGTCGTGCTGACCACCTGGGCTCGGCCCCCCACAGCCGGGTGGGGGTCCCCGTGCCCCGTGAGCCCCCCAAGACTCACCGTTTGGTACCCACTGATGGGCACCCAGGGGCTGGACTGGCTGCCGGTGCCGGGGAAAGGGAGGTGGCCCGGTTTGCACCCGTGTTCGCCGTAGCAGCACCCCTGGGTGCAGAGAGAGGGGCAGGGTTAGAGCCTGCGTGGGGTGCAGGGGCAGGGGGTGTGCGTGGGTGTGTGCTGGATGTGACACGGGGTGGTGTGACTTGCTGCCCCCCCATGTCCCAGCCCGGTTTGGGGGTTCTGACCGGTCCCTCTGGCCATGCTGGTGTGGGGAGGCTCTGCCCTGCCATGGGGGGAAGTGGGGCAATGCATTGGGTTCGCACTTGGCACACGAAGGAAGCCCCCCGGCTCCCCCTTTGCAGCCCCCCCGGTACAAACCCGCTCTCCTGGGTCTCCCTTTTCACCCTGGAAGAAAGCAGAGCGGTCCCATGAGCTCCAGGGGCAATCCCAGGCCCTGAAGCCCCCCCTAAACCCGCACTGCCCAATTCCCCACCTCACCTTGGGGCCCGGCGGCCCGGCGGATCCGTGGTGCCCTGCGTGCCGTGACTCGCACTGGCAGGAGGGGATATCCTGGGATGAGCACCGGGCTCAGCACCACCCCGAGCACCCCAAGCCCTCGGGTCCTACTCACCCTGTAGTCCCCCGGTGGCCCTGGTGGCCCCATGGGACCGGGCATGCCTGGGGCGCCCGTCTCTCCGGTCCGTCCAGGGCTCCCCGGCATGCCCGGCAGCCCGTGCTCGCCCTTCTCGCCCTGCCGGGACACAGCACGTGGGGAGGTGATGGAGGGGCTCACGGCACCCCCGACCCCGCAGCGGCAGGGTGTGGGCCTTGGGGCAGCCCCCTGCTCTGTCCCTGGGGTCCGTGGGTGGAAGAAATGGGACCCCCTTACCTTTAATCCAGGGAATCCTGGCTCCCCTCGGAGCCCTGGTTTGCCAGGGAGTGCTGCAGGTCCTGGGGAGCCGGGGGGTCCCTCGTGCCCGGGGACCCCGGGGGGTCCCTGTGGGCCTGGGAGTCCCGGTGCCCCTGGGGGTCCATCAGGCCCAGCCGAGCCTGGGGACCCCGGAGCTCCTTCGGCCCCTGGAAATCCCGGTGGTCCTACAGCCCCCGGAGGACCCGGGGGGCCCGGCTGCCCCTCCCGTCCAGGGAGCCCTGGGGAGCCTTCGTGGCCTGGGTAGCCGGGGGGGCCGGGTGGTCCGGGCAGCCCTGGGGGACCTGGGGGTCCTGGGTTCCCTGCAGGGCTGGATGCTCCCAGCTGCTCGTTGGTTTGGAGGGAGAGAGGAGAGAGCAGGGGGCGGTGAACGCGTCACATCCCCTGGACCCCCTCCCCGTGTCCCGTTCCTGAGGGTCCAACAGGGGACAGACCCCACAGCCAGTGCCGGCATCGCCCCCCGTGCCCCCCTCCCCAGCACCCCCTGCCCCAGCCCTCACCTCGTTCTCTGATGCCTTGGGGAGGGCAGCGGAGGCAGGAGGGCTCCTGGCTCCCCAAGCACCTGGTGGTCCCGGTGGCCCCGGTGGTCCCGGAGGACCAGGGGGGCCCCGGGGCCCTTGGTGACCTGGCTGCCCTGGGCTGCCCGTTTTCCCTCTCTCCCCAGAAAGCCCCGGCTGGCCTCTGTCTCCTGGGGACCCCCGGTCACCTTTGTCCCCCTGTCGGGAGAAAATTAGAGCCTGGATCCCGTGCCTCTGCCCCTTGCCACGGGGCAGCTGAACCGTCCCATCATGCAGACCCCGGAGTGAGAATGCAAACCCGGAGCAGAAACGGTTCTGCACAGCCAGAGGAGATGCAGGGTCTCTCTCAGCTGGTCCCCGAGCCCCCCCCCCCCCCGCACCCCCCCAGGAGCCCCCCTCGCCGGGTACCTTGGGGCCGGGAGGGCCGGGGCGCACGGGGCAGATGCAGCTGGAGCCGTTGTGAATCTGGAGGGGGGGCGAGCTGTGAGCTGCGGGGCTGGGGGATGCCGGGGAAGGGGCACGGGCACCCTGCACCCCCCCTCACCTGAAGAACTGTGTCCATTTTGGGGGCCGGGGGCACCTGCGGGGGCATCCCTTTCGCTGTGTTCTGTGCAGAGAGGGGGGACTGAGCGTGAGACCCCCGAAACCCCATCCCCGTCCCCGTCCTGCCTGCCCTGTGCTTCCCCCCCCCCCCCCATTCCGGGCCCCCCCCACCTTGATCTGCAGGAACTCCTCTTCCTCCGCGCTCCCCTCGAAGATCTGCGGGGCGGCCGTGGGGCGGTTGTGCTAGGGCAGACGGAGAGAGCTCAGCACAGGGATCTCGGGGGGGGGACACACCGGGGGTCCCGGCCCCCACGAGCCGTGCTGGGGGGCACCAGGAGCTGCTGCAGCTGCTCTCCAAGGAGGCTGAGCAGGAGGCGCTGCCCTATCCGGGCTGTTGTGGCTGGGCCCGGCCGGGTGAAGATAAGGGGAAGGACACGGAGAGGAGCTGGGAACATCTGCAAAGGGCTGGGGGTTTCGGGGTGCTGCTCAGGGTGACACCCGGGGACAGGCACCTGGGCTCGTGCACGCGATGGGGCATGGCCCGGACCCTTGGCTGCGCCCCTGGAGGGGGGCTCCCGTCTCCTGGAGCCCGTCGCCAGCGGGGGTTTGCTCAGCAGCACCTTCCTCGTGGGCTCCACCTCGCCAACGTCTCCATCTGCGGGACCAAAGGGGCTGGATGGGGACCAGGGGCAGCCACCGCTGTGCCCCCGAGCTGTCCTCTCCTCGCCGGGATGCGGGGGTGCCGTGCCCCCACCCTGCCATACCTACCTTCCTCCCCGTCCAGGGTGGGCAGCGTGGGGGCCGTGGAGCTGGTGCCTGGCTCCGGGGTGGTGTCCTCGGAGCCCAGGGGGTAAAACCACTGGGCCGTACCGGGGGGCAAGCGCCCGGCCAGCACCCAGAGGATGCAGAGGGTGCGGAGGAGGCTCCGGGGGTCTCCGGACCCCATGCTGCTGCCTCAGGGTGCCAAGGACGGGGGGGCCTGGCTCATGCCCTTCGCCCACGCCGTCTGCTCCTGCGGCCCCGACGCGGCCCCCGCTGTTATCACGGCGGCCCCCGACACGCCCCCTCGCCCGCCCCGGCACACGCACCCCACGGGTCGCATCCGGCACGAGGCTGAGCGCTCGCAGCACCGTGTGCCCCGGGCAGGGACACAGGGGGGGGGGCAGGCAGAGGAACCCTAGGGAAGGGAGCCAGGACTGGGCTGGTGGAGGGAGCTGCTGACACCAGGGAAGAGGGAGCCGGGGGAGGAGATGCTGCCTGGAAATGGGGAGTAAAAAAACACTGCGAGTGCGGGAAAGGGCTGGCTGGGAGCAGGGGGCACCGAACGCGGCGAGGAGCAGCTGGGTGCTCCAGGGGGTCTCGGTGCTCCAGGGGGTCTCAGTCCTCCATGGGGTCTGAGATGTGCTGAGCTGTGGGGAAGGGGCTGCGAGAGCACGAAGGAGGCATCGGGGTCCAGAAGCATGGGTGGCTGCAGCACCCCAGTGTGGGTACGTGTGGCCCCCCAGCCCCCTGCTCCACCCTGGGCTGGGGGGCTGCAGCCCTGGAGCTCCCAGATCCCCGTCTGCCCCGGCACTGCCGGGACCTGCAGCCCCTCTGCAGGGCTGGGGTGGCTCCGGAGCTGTTGGGGCGTCGCAGGGAGGCAGCAGCCAGCTGGGCGCCCCCAGCCCCAGGAACCCCAAGACTGAGAAATGGGGAGCCCAAAGAACCCCAGACCTGGGAGCACAGGGGCTTCCCATCACCTACAGGCGAGCGGGGCTGCGCTGAGCATCTCGGGGTGGGGGGCAGCGTGGCAGCGGGGCGCACCAGCCCCCTCTCCATCTCACAGGATGCTGCTGGGCTGGGGGACGTGGAGGACCCCTGCCCAGCCAGAGCAGGGGGACAGCCCCCGGGGCTGCACGGCGAGCACATCCCTGTTCCCCGCCGGCGCTCTGCCTTGCTCCCTCCGGCCCCGCAGACACAACAGCCTCCCCGGCGGGCGCTCAGCGCTGCCAAGGCCTGATAAGGTGCCACGGCCCCAGCGGAGCTGGGCACCTGTTTGGGTTTGGCCCTGGCTTTGGACACCGTGTCAAGGCTGGCGCCTCTGCCCCGTGTCACGGCCACACGTGGCTGTGCCAGGCAGGGCAGGGGGGCTCGGGGGCAGCGCCGGGTGCCGATGTTCTGCGGGGTCCCCGCTTTGGCTGGGAGGGGAGAAGGGGGCTGGTGGGTGAATGTGGGGGGCACGGCCCCTGCCCGCATCCTGCACCCGGCTGCCCCAGCCCCTGGGCTCAGCACTTCTGCACGGGGCAGAGAAGATGCTCATGCTCATGGCCAGCAGGGAGCTGCTGGCACTGAAGCCCTAAAATTCGGGTGTGCTCAGCCGTGAGATGAGCGTGGGGTTCTCAGCGTCACGGGCTGGCTCTGCTCCTCTCGTGGGGGCTGCGATGGGCTCAGCCCTTCCCGAGCGTGCCCATGCTGCGGGCACGGTGCGGAGGTGGCTTTTGTCCCCTTGCTGCTCCCCACCTTCCTCCCCGCTGTCCCCTTCCTGAGGGTAAATGAGACCGATTCAAGACGGCGTGCACAGGGTCCTGAGCCTGCTGCTGCCCCTCTGAGCTACACCAAAGTGGCAAAAGTAGGGCGATGGGGGGCAAGGGGCCGCATTATGCCCCTCACGCCCCCCGCTGATGCCCGCAGCAGCCCGGCTCAGCCCTGCGGTGAAGCCGCAGCTGATGTCCAAGTGCTTAATGACTTTTAATTGCCTCAAAGGCGGCGCGGAGCAGTCCCAAACCCGCCGGCTCTCCCTGCTCAGGGTGTCAGGGAAAGGTTCCGCACCCAAGGGTGGCCGGGCACGGGGACGGGCTCCCCAGGGACACCGAGCCTGCAGGGTTCAAGGCACATTCGGACAAGGCTTTCGGATACAAAGTCTGATTTGGGGGTGGACCCAGTGACCCCTGAGGGTCCCTTCCCACTCAGGACATCCCGTGGCTCTCCAAGCCCACGTCCCAAGCTGCTGCTGCCCATGGTACGAGGTGCCACCAGTACGGGATCCAGTACAGGGCTGCGGGTTGGGGGGAGCTGGGGGGGCCTGGGCAGGGGCAGAGCAACCCCCGGGGGCTCGGCCCCTTCCCTCCGGGTGCAATCCCCATCCTCGGGGCTCCCCGCCCGTTTTCCTCCCGCTTTTCTCCGCTAGGTGCCGGCACCTTGCAACTTATCGGCCCCGGCGTGGTGACTGCGAGGGGATCGGGCCCGGGGGGGGTGCAAGGGGGTGGGGGTGCTGGGGGGGATGTAGGGCGCTGGGGAGCCGGGGCAGCCTGCGGGCATCCCGGGGCTCTGCCGACAGCCCTGGGGTCTCTGCGCTTGGGGCTGGGATGGTCCCAGCCTGGGGGGTATGGGGGGTGGTGTGGGGCAGGGCTCGCCCCACGGTGGGACCTTGGCTCCGGACGCAGCCCCCTGTGGTGCAGCTGCTGCCCTGCGTGATGCCCTCATCCCATCCCATCCCATCCCACCCCATCCCCACCCCACCCCACCCCGTCCCCTATCCCCCTCCCATCCCATCCCGTCCCTTCCCATCCCATCCCCATTCCATCCCATCCCATCCCTGTCCCTGTCCCTGTCCCTGTCCCTGTCCCTGTCCCTGCCCCTCTCCCTGTCCCTATCCCCAATTCACCGCCATCCCACCCCTATCCCCATCCCACCCCTACCCCTACCCCTACCCCTATCCCATCCCATCCCATCCCATCCCATCCCATCCCATCCCATCCCATCCCATCCCATCCC
>CM021791.1:4173415-4337514 GCA_011076525.1 Nettapus auritus | reverse complement strand
CCATCCCATCCCATCCCATCCCATCCCATCCCATCCCATCCCATCCCCATCCCATCCGTCCCATCCCATACCTGTCCCTGTCCCTATTCCCACCCCTATCCCCACCCCACCCCACCCCATTCCCCCTACCCCCAGCAGCTCAGCACCCAGCAGCGCACCCCCCCCCCCGGGGACAGCATTAACGAAGCCCCCCGGGGCAGACCAAAACGCGGACTTCCAGCGGGGACCCTCGGGGACCTGTAGCGACCCGGAGGGGGTGGGGGACGACTCTCCCCTTCCCATCTCTACCCCCTCCGGCCACCTCATCCCCGAACCCACCGGCTCCCCAACGCGGCACCGCGCCATGGCTCTGCCCGGGGGAGGGATGTGGGTGGCCGGGACCGTCGGGGGCGGCCCCACCGGTGGCCCCGGTGCCGTCGGGGAGGTGTGGCCACGGGGCGGCATAAAGCCCCCGCCGCCTGCCCCCCGCTCCCGCCGCCAGCCCGAGCGCCGCAGCGCGGGGCCGCCATGCGCGGGGGCGCAACGCGGTCGCTGCCGGCGGTGCTGGTCCCGGTGCTGGTCCCGGTGCTGGCGGTGGCGACGGTGCTGGCGGCCGGAACGGCGCCGGGAGGTTCTCCGGTACAAGGGCAAGGAGGGGAGGAGGCGATCCAATGCCCTCCGTGCTCGGAGGAACGCTTGGCCCGTTGCAAAGCTCCGCAGGGTTGCGCCGAGTTGGTGCGGGAACCGGGCTGCGGGTGCTGCGCCACCTGCGCGCTCGGCCGCGGCACGGCGTGCGGGGTGTACACGGCGCGCTGCGGGGCAGGGCTGCGTTGTTACCCCCCCCCGAGGCGTGCCCCGGCCCTTGCACACTCTCATGCACGGTCAGGGCGTCTGCACCGATCTGGCCGACGTCGAAGCCATCCAGGAGAGCCTCCAGGCGCCAGGTAAGGTCCCGGGGGATGGGCAAATTGGGGTGGCCGGGGGGCTCTGGTGCTGATGCTGCTGCTCGGGGGGAGGTTGGAGAGGGCAGGGTGGGGGAGTTTTGGGGATGGGGAAGCCCAAGGAGGTTTGTTCCGATCGGTGTCTTGTGCACTGGGAAGCACGGGATCTCACGGCTGGGTCACACCCGTGCCATTGTCACCTGCAGTGCCGTGGTCGTGGCTGGTGTCACCGTGCAGCCCCCAGGCCGGGCAGGGACCGGCTGCACGCGATGCTGTGGGGCACCGTGCTCGGGTCCCGCTGCCGGGGGAGCTCCCGTTGTGCGGTGACCCCTGAGCTCTCCCTTCCCCGGGATGCTGTCGGCACGGCCGGGAGGAAACAGGAAAGAGGCCGCGGGGCACCTGCTTCCCTCGCAAACAGGTCGGCGTGTCCTGCACAGGGGCTCCGTGCCCTTCCTCCTCCACCCCACGGCCGGGCAGGGCAGTGCCAAGCCGGGGGACCCCAAGGGCTGCTGCCCCGTTGCCTGCAGGCTCTGCTTGTCCACCCCACTGCCCTGCCATCGGGGTCAGTTGTGACCCTCTGCCACCCCCGTGGTGCCCTGGCCCCGTGTCCCCACTCAGGTCACCCGCGGCTCCTTGGTGTGGCTGTTCCAGCTCCCTGCAAGGACCGGATCCCAGCCCCTCTCTCCTCCATACCAGTGACAAGGGCCCTTTGCAGAGGGCCCCCCTGGCTGCTCCGGGGGCAGGATTTGGCCGTGAGCGCCCTGCACGGGGTCTGCTGCGGGACCCCCTGCCCTGCCTGCTTGTCCTCATCCCACATCCTGCAGGAGCTGTCTGGGCTCCCTGGCCCGGAGCTGTGTCGGGCTGCCAAGGCCTGTTGGTTTTGGCTTTGCCCCGTGTAACGCAGCATTTTTTCCCAGAGCCTTTAGGAAACAGGCTTGCAGTATTTTCCCTTTCTTCCTGTGCTGTTCTGGCCGTGCTGGGGACGGGTGGGTGGCCGTGGAAGCCGGGCTCTCCTGATGGGCACCTCGTCGGCAGCGTTGCAGGTGGCAGGACGGGGCAGCGGGCAGCAGCAAAGCCCCTTTCCCCGGGGTGTCCTGGTGGGGAGGTCCTGGGGGGACGGCAGAACCACAGGTTCCAGTCCTAGAAGGAGAAGCAGGGTTGGAGGCTGCAGCTCCATCGCTCCCATGAGCAGCGGCACAGCCCTGCCTGGGTGCCGTGGCACGGCCGGTGCATCCAGTGTGTCCCCTCTGGTTAAGCAGAAGGAATTAAACACCTCTTTAGGTGCAGGAGCCACTGGGAGCAAGTGCTCCCTGGTGCCTGCGTGGGTGCTGAGGCCGCAGGGGGTGTGGGCCACGATTTGGGGGCGTGGGGCTGCTCCTGTGAATGCTTTTGGGGTGTTGAGCCGGGGGTGCTGCATTCCAGGCTTTGGGTCCCATGGGGACCGGGCTGGGGTCAGCTCTCGGAGGGGCTCCTTGCTCCATCGCCTCTCCTGGGACCAGCAGCACCTGCAGGGCCGGAGGCTTTTGGGGAAGAGAGAGCAGGCGGCCGCTCTCCTGTCCCACAACCCCCTCCCCTGGCTGTGGGTTTGGGGACCTGTGCAGGACCCTGGTACCTGCATCCATCCCCCAGCTCCGGGCTTGCCCACAGGACATCCCGCTGGGGGCCGTGCTCCTGGAGGTGACAGCCACGGCTTTTTGCTGCAGAGCGAAGTCCCGGTCTCAGGGGGATCTGCCTGTCCTGTCCTGTCCAGCCCCGTTGGGACCAGGCTGGCTCGTGGCACGGGCTTGTCCCCATTGCGGGTCCCCTCCTGGGGCTGTCGGTGCCGCTGCTTCGGGGAGGTGCGGGCGGCTGGACCTGCGGGTGGCATCCAGGAAGAGGTGAGGACGTTCTCCCCAACACGCATTAGGAGTGATTTAATGCTGGGTAAATAATTATGTCTGGGGGAAAAAGTGACCTAGGAAAAGTGTCTGGGAAGCTGCGAGCATCCCGGTGCTCGCTGCAGCAGGGGGTGGGACGGATCCTGCTCCCTTCCCCATGAGGGGTGCACAGCAAGCAGGTGGGGCTGGGGGAGGCACGCACGGCCCTGGCTCCCCAGGCTCCTCGCGCTCCTCTGGGACCAGCGTTCGGCAGGATGAGCGCACGCTTCCCCGCACCGGCGCCTGCCAAGTGGAGAGCCCCGGCAGCCAAGAGGTCTGGTGCGGCCAGGACCACCCGTGGGCCGTGCTTGGGGTGCTGGATGGGGAAGCGGAGGGTGCTGGGCCTCGCCACAGCTGTCACCTTGGGCATGTCCCCTGCCAGCCCAGGGGACACGCGGGGACCTTCGTGACTGTACCAAGGGGAGCAGCCCCGGGTTGCGCAGCGGGGACGAGGCAGGAGGGATGAGGCCTGGCCCTCTGGATGCTCCTGCGTCTGCTGCTGGTGCTGGGCAGGATGCGGCCAGCTGGGACCACCTGGACGCATGCCGGGGGTCCCCGACTCTTGGCCCTGCCCCACAGATGCCGGCGCTGAGGCTTCGCTCGCCGCCTCTGAGCTCCCCTCCCGCGTGGAGCCCGGTGTCCGTCACCGATCGCTCAGGGGCTCAGCGTCGTGAGTCACGAGCTCGGCACGTGACCGACCTCGTTAATAGCTCCCGCTAATTGAAGGTGACGCTCAGTGACTCGCTTGTGTCTCCTCCTGTCCTGGGGTCAGGAGGAAAATGTTGTCCTCGAGAGACGGGGCAAGGGCAGCGCTCAGCACTTGAGTCCTTCCCAAACCCAGCCGAGGCCCCAGCCAAGCGCACACCCCACTCTCCTGCCCCCCCCGTGGCTCTGACACCGTGCCCTGCAGCACCCAAGGGTGCTGGTGGCCAGTTTGTGGGCTGCCCTGCAGCCACAGCCCAAGCTGCTGGGGAATTAGGGGGCCAGGCTCCATGGAAGTTGCTTTTTCCAGGGCTTTGTGCTCGCCTTGAAGGAGTTTTCCCATCCAGCTCGGTGCAGGAGCACTGCCAAGCGCCAGGAAAGCGAGAGGCTCCTTGGGCTGCTGCACGCAGGGTGGGAAGCTCCCCCCCGAACCGCGACCATCCCTGCGGCAGGGAGGGGTCCTGGGTCGGGGGCCGCGGGTGGGGACCGAGCTCCGAGCCCATCCCCGCGCCGGGTGCCGGCTGAGAGCCGCCTCGCTGCCCGGAGGCACCGCGCGTTCCACGGGACCTTATGAAAATGTTATTGGCATCTGGTTTTATTTAAGCCGAGAGATTTGACACTGACGGCGGCTGGCGGGGAGGAGGGGAGCTGGGCTGGGCTGGGTGAGGGGTTCCCAGCACTGAGCCAGGTCCCGGTGCGGAGCAGGAAGCATCCGAGCCCGGCGGTGCCTCCCGGTGCCTTGCCCTTCCCCGCCAGCAGCATGATACAGGAGCAGCACCGGGACTTTGGCACGGTGGCCTCAGTGGGGCCAGACACCCCCGAAATGAAGCAGGAGGGGGCAGTTGGGAAGGAGCATCCCCCACCGAGCCCCCCGAGCCTGCGGCATTGCGACACGGAGCCACCGGGGCTGGCACCGCGCTGGCACCGCTCCGCGCGGGGGTCCTGGAGCCGCGCCGCGGCGGGGTGTTGAGTTTGTGTTTCAAATGTCAAGGGCATGAGCCACTTCCTGGAAAAAAACGACAGATTAGACAAAAAGCAAATAACACGAACAGCGGAGAAGGGTTTGTCATCCGGGCTTCACCGGCTGCGAACTTTAACCAGGCCACCGGGAGCCACGAACCTTCTCAGGTTTGCAGCCCCTGGATGCGTTCGCCCACGTCGCGTCGTGACCCAACCTCGTTTGGGAAGCTGCGGTATCGATCAGCGGGGACAAAGTATTGATCAGTGGGGATAAAACCGGGCAGGGCGTCCTCTCCTCACCCCTCCTGTAGCCTGGTTGGGACCGAGAGCTCCTCGGGCTGTGCCCGGCGCGGCGCTCCCCACCGAGCTCCGTGCGCCCCGGCTGCGCCGTCCTTTTCCAGCAGGCACCGAGAACGCGCTGCGGGACCCCCTGTGCAACGGGAAAAGGGGTGCAAACACAGAGCGTTACCGGGCCTGGGAGCGGGGGAACCTGCAGCGTTTTAAAGAGCAGCCGCGCCGAGCAGCGCGGGTCTCATGACGCTCCCCTCCCAGCTGCCAACATCTGGGATTGTCGTTTGGCTCCGCTCGTGGTGCAGGCGGGGATGCCAAGCGCCGCCTTTCCGAGCTGGCCAGCGGGAGGTGAACTGTCTTATTCCTGGAATTTTTGCTTTCATGTCCCAAGCGAGGGGGGGGCCGGGGCCGTGCGCCCCGGGCAGAGCGCGGCCGGATGCTGCCTCCAGCCTGGTGGGTGCTCAGCGCCGGCCGGGCTGCGGTCCTGTTTCTGCTACCACTTTTCAGAGGCAGTTTTTGGGGGGCACCGGGTCTTGTTGGTGCCCTTGTGCCTGCTGGGGTCACCTTCTAGTCCCCAGCACCGGGTGGCATAGGGCTGGCAGGGATTGCACCCTTGTGCCGTGCTGCACCCTTGTGCCGTGCAGCTCTGCCTGGCACCGCTGTGGTGTGGATTGGCAACCCTACAATAACAGCCACGTGGAAACAAGCCCATGAACGGGGGGCATAAACATTCCCAAGAGCCTTTCCCTGTGCAGTGTGGGTTGGGACCCAGGGCTGGGGGTGATGTGTGCCGTCTGAGTGCTGCCCCGCGGTGCTGAGCCCCGTGCGGTCTGTGTCCTTGCAGAGAAGGAAGAGATCGACCACCCCAACAACAGCTTCAGCCCCTGCAGCATCCACGACCGCAAATGCCTGCAGAAGCAGCAGGCGAAGCGGGTCAACAACGGCAACAAGATGCGCAACAGCGGGAGCCCGTACCACCGCGAGGAGACGAGGCCCATAGTGAGCGGGGACGGCACGGGGAGCTGGTGCGGGGGGCGCAGGGTGGGCACCGGGTGCCCTGAGCCACGTGCTGGTACCTGAAGCACGAGGGAGGCTCGAAGGCAGTGCTTTTGGGGTGGCCCCAGGGCAGTGGGGTGGTTGGGGGGGACGCACAGCAGCCCCGCTCTGGGCTCAGCCCCGGTTTCCTACAGGCGCAGGGCTCGTGCCAGAGCGAGCTGCACCGGGCGCTGGAGAGGCTGGCGGCCTCGCAGACGCGGACGCACGAGGACCTGTACGTCATCCCCATCCCCAACTGCGACCGCAACGGCAACTTCCACCCCAAGCAGGTAAGGCAGGGCCGGGGGGGTGCTCATTTGGGGGGGTTCTGCAGAGCCACGAGGGATGGGTGGGTGCCGGGGCTTCCATGGGAGCTACCCTTGGGGTGCTGCAGGGCTCCCAGGGTGGGACACGGGTGCCAAAGCCACCACGAGGGCTCCTGCTTTGCCGTGTTCAGCCCCGACCAGGCAGCCCATGGGGACGGGGACACACGGGGCCAGGCCGGGCACCCCTCACCGAAGGTGTCCCCTCTAGTGTCACCCGGCGCTGGACGGGCAGCGGGGCAAGTGTTGGTGTGTGGACCGCAAGACGGGGGTGAAGCTGCCGGGCTTCCTGGAGCTGAAAGGGGACTTGGACTGTCACCAGCCGGCGGACAGCATGTGAGCGTCACCACGGCTGCCCTGCTTCGTGCCGCGGCTGGGATACCCGCCGAGGCTGCGTAGGACTGGAGGAGAAAGGACACGGCTGTCGAGCAGCTCCTGGGGCTGGGGGACCCCCACACGCGCCCCCTCCATCCCCGCTGTGCTCTACGCCACGAGCTGCCCATGGCACGGGGCACGGCGCCGCAACCTGCGCCGTGGCCACTGCCCGCCACCCCAAGAGGGGGTCCCCGGTGTCCCCGGCACATGCTGGTGGCACCCACGTCCTGCACGGACACTTGGCGTGGACTGACGCTGCCAGGATGGCAGCGGGGCTGGTTCCAGGCTGCTTCAGTGGAGGTGCGTGAAAGAGAGTACCCAAAACGTGCTGCTGCACCCCTCGCTGCTGCCCGGCGGCTGCGACCATGCGAGCATCTCGGGGGGTGCACGGCAGCCCCCCTGCCTCAGTGCCTTCCCTCCACACCAGACCCGAGTGTGGCAGGACGAGAAGTGCCTCAGTCCCCCCCCCTGCCGTGCGGGCAGGGACAGGAGGGAGCTTGTGCCACCTTGGGGGGCCCAAAGGAGCGCCCCTGTCCTGGCTCCACTGCACCCAACGCGCGTGCGTGGGGGTGGGGATGGCAGCCACAGAGAGCAATAAGGACCTTCACCAGGGATGGGGCACCAGCAATAGCTCTTCCTGATGCAGCCCCAAAGCCCTGTAGCCCGTGGGTCCCACAGACCCCATAGCCCGTGTCCCACCGACCCCAAATCCCTGTCCCACTCCTGTGCGCAGGGACAGCCCTGGTGGCCGTTTTTTCCTCTCATCCTCCCCTTCCCTCCTGCCCCGTCCCCAGGGTCGGAGGGCGAAGGGGTTGGGCATCCGCGGGCGTGCAACGCGTCCCCTGCGGGCACTGGGGCCTGAGGGGAGGTGTGAGATGAAGGATGGCCAGGAAACGCCTCCTCACCAGGAAGGGCTCCTCTGGGGTCTTTGATCTCCCCCAGAGTTTTAATATTTAAGAGCCAACGTTGGTGGGATGTGTCAAACCGACCCCTTGGGGTGAAACCCTTCATCTCTCCAAACGGGACCCCTCCAGGGAGAGGTTTTGTCTTCTCGCCTTCCAGCTTGGCCACCGCGACAACGCCCGGATGAAGTTTTGCAACGTCTCGGTGCCACGAGATCCGCGGGTTTTTTTGCCAGCACAGAACTTTCAGCTGAGAAAATTTCACTATTTTTGTAGCATGTTTTTTTTTTTTTTTTTTTTAATTATTATTTCGAAGCTCTTCTGCAGGAGCCGGTTGGGTTGGAAACTTTTCCTCTAAATGTCCTTTTAGGTAAGAAACGGCCGTGTGGGTTGCAATGGAAAGCTCGCCAAAGGCGGGGGGGCTTCGGCAGCTCCCCGCTCCGAGGCGCTGCCCAAATGGGAGCGAAATGTTTTGGGATTTGTCTTGGGCACAGGGCTCCAGCGTTTTATATCGCCTCTCCTGTAGTTTAAGGCTGTATTTACACATGATCATATACCAGCGTAAGGCTACCTAACCCTGTCGTCTTTTTTTTCCACGCCGATGTGATTTATTTTTATTTTTATTTTTTGTCATTTCCTCTTCGGACGAGCCCATCCCTTCAGACTCCTGTGTGTAGCACCGTCCCTCTGTTACAGTAAACTTGAAGCTTTGTATTGTTAAAGAGAAAAAAAAAAAGGAAAGGTAATTGCTGTATTTTATTTGTGCTTCTACCAAGTGCGTTGGGGCTTTGCAGGGGCTGGTGGGGGGCAGCTGAAGGAGGCTGGGGTCTTCCTCCCGGTGCCTTGGGAGAGGAAAAATCTCCTGAGCAGGGAGCTCTGGCTTTGTATGTGCTGGGACGGGGCTGTGTGAGCAGAGCCAGCACCCGGGGGACACTTGTGGTGGCTGCAGCCACCAGCCCCAGCTCTGGCCTCGCTCAGCCAGGGGGACACGGGAGCATGCAGGGTCCTGCGTGGTCAGCACCCCCCAAAACCCAGGACCCCACAAGGCCCCGGCACTGTTGAGCGGGGTGGGAAACAAAGAGCTCTGCGCAAAGCACTCGGTGGCACCACGCGCGACGTGACGAGCGTCACCCCACGGAGCAGCGGCCGTGCCTTGAGGCGGTGCCAGGCTGGGACCGGGCGCTGGGCGGCCTCTGAGGTTCAGGAGAGGACAGGGACAGCGGGCTACGTGCTTGGGGCCAGGCAGCACGATGAGCCACAGCGAGGACTCACCGAGCATCACCGGCTCTGCGCAGCCTGGGGAGGGTTTTGGGGTACCGGAGGCTGGGTGCACGATGCCGGTGGCCGCACGCTGCCCGGCCGCTCAGCACCTCCAGCTTCCCGCTGGTGTCTGCAGCAAACGGGCAGCGGGGAGGCGGCGATGCCGGCGGTCACGTCGCGTGGGGACGGCCGCGAAGCCGGCATCGCCGCTCCCGTGGGGCACGAGGTGTGGAGCGGGGCTGGTGCCAAGCCGGAGCTGCGCCTGCCGGGGCTGCGTGGCCGCGGTGCTCGGGTTGTGCAAACACCGGAGCCCTGGGGCTGTCTGCAGCCAAGGCGGACGAGCGAGCGCTGTAATTTGCTGGCGCAGCAGATCGGCAGCCGGACCAGGGAAGACGCCAGCGCTCCTGGAGCCTGGCCCAGCGCCCCAGCTCAGCGCCGGCACGGCTGCGGCCACGGCTCTCCTTTGGGGCTTGTCCGTGCCCTGCGGCTTTGCCCCTTCCCAAACGCTCCTGCACCCTCCACGAGTGTTGGGGACCCCTGGGGTGCAGCCATTCTCTGCCTGCAGCAGCTGGAGGCAGTCTTCCCCCCTTCCCCACACATCTGGACGGATGGACAGCCCGTCAGACACCCCTGGGACAGAGCTGGCGGTGGCCGCGGGGCACTGGGGAGCCCCCTGCCCCGTCCCCGTGCCAGCAGCTCCATCTCCAAGGCTGCGTTAGGCTGTTCCTTCTCTTAAATCCTTGTTTTGAGCAATCAGAGGGGGAAGAGGAATCGGCCCAGCTGGGAGCACATGGACTTTTGTTAGAAATCAAAAGCTTTGCCGTCCTTTGCAGATTACACCCCGAGCCTGGCCCCATCCAGCCCCTGGCTCCTGCTCCCCATTCCCAACCCGCACAGGGCGAGGATGTTTCCGCGCACAAATCCCCAGCAGCTGCCCCGCTGCCACCACGAAGCTGCATCAGGGCTCCGAGTGTCACCCCCATGGGGGCACAGGACAATCCTGTCCCCACCGCCGGGGACAGCCCGGCCACGCGCTGAGCATCGTGCGCCAGGGACCGCTGGTAGAAACCCGCAGCCGCAGCCAGGACGGGGTCTGGATTCGTTACAAAACGGCTGGAACCGGACCCAGGAACCAAAACCCAGAGCTGCGCTTCCAGGAAGCCCGGGACAAACTTTGGAAACCATGAGGAGCTCAGAGAATTGTTTGTTTTTTTCCCCTAAATCCAGGTGGTTTTGGCTGAACTCCCCCCCCGCAGCGCCCGGGCCCGTGCTCCCGCTGCGCTTCCCTGGAAAAGGGTTTTCAGCGAAGGAAAAATTCCACGTGTGGAAGACGGTGCCTGGAACCAGGCCTGCTCCTGTCCCTGAGTGATCTGGGTTGGAATGGGGCAAAGCAGCCCGTGCCCCCTTCCCCCAGAAAGCCGATAAAACCCCGCAGGTTTGTTACCGGAGTCGTGCGGAGCTGGGATTTGGGATGAAAGGGGAGTGGAGGGGGCCCGGCTTGGCAGCAACGGAGCAGCAGAGCTCACACATGTTGTTTGGAGCCAAAGCCTCTGAATTTCCCCGTTCCCCTTGAGCTTATCGCTGCCATCACGAGCAGCCTGGCCATAAATACAAGGAATTAAAGCGGCTCTTGCTTGCAGGTTGCATAACCGAGCGCGGGGTCCTGGGGGTGAGCAGTCATTGCTGTAATTAAGAGCAGCTTAATGAAAACAGCTCAGCAAGAACCGGCGGCTCGGCCCTTCTTTACGGCTCCCGGCTGATGGACAGGACAGACAGAGGGATGGACGGACAGACAGAATCTTGCTGGGGCCCCTTGCTGGCTGCTGCCCGCACTGCAGCGGGTCCCATCCTGCATTACTGAGCCCTTCCTGGGGGTGCTGGAATTTTGGGGGGTGGCGAGGGCAGGAGGAGGAGCTGAGGGATGCACAACAGCGCTGACCATCCCGGGGCTATTGCCCTTAAGCCTTTACGTTGATATTTGCATGGTTTTGGGGGCTGAACGGAGAGCTCGGTGCTCGGCCACACGCACGGCTGGGGGTGCCAAAGCCTTCGGCGTGCCCCCCTTGCAGCTCTCACCACTCTTATAGCTACGTTCACCTCTGCCATTCAGCTGGGTGCTGTTTCAAAGCCCTGCTGGAGGATGGCAAGCTTTTCTTATGACCAATACACACATGGGCTGGGCAGCGTAAGGCAGTAGAATACATTTCTCAGCTGCTAAAGTCACTGCAGTGACCACGGTCAGATAAATGAGCCTCTGGTTTATTAACACCACCCCTGAGCAGGGGCGTTTAGTACATGCTCTGAAATTAGCACAGGGAAGAGGTACCGGGGAAGCAAGTGCTGGGGAAGACGATTACGTGGTGGGCTCGGAGCCACCCCGCTCCACCGCCGTGGCAGGAGCTGGAGCCTCAGCTGGTGTAAATCACAGCAGCACCGACTTCCACAGCCCTACGCCAATTTACGTCATCCGAGGATCTGGCCCGAATTCAGGCAGGTCACTTCCAAAAACCCCAATGTTTTACTGTCATGAAAATGTCAACATTTACTTCTCAGCCGCCCGCGGTGCTGAGGTGGCCTGGAAGCTCTCACTTGGCATCAAAAGGGCAAAGAGAATTTACCAGCAGCAGGCAAACCCTCGCTGGGCTGACGTTCCTGCCCGTCAGTGCTGCTGGGTCGTTGAGGGAAGGAGGACTTTGTGGCCGGGCCCGGTGATTTCGTGCACTTTGACTTGCAGAGCTGCCTCCTGATGCTGCCCTACTGTCATGGGGGGGCCCCGCAGACCTCCCCTCGCCATGGGGAGGGGACATGAAGACTGAGTCTGCTGCGCTGGGAGCTCAGCACCATCTGGGGACGCTCCTGGTCCTGTCCTGGTGTCCCCTGCCCCCCTTTGGTGGCATCATTTTGGGAAGGCAAGCGCTGCTGCCTGCTCCACCCCTCGCTCCCCGAGGGCACGGCTCCACGCGCTGCTGCCGTTGGATGCCTGGGGAAAAACATCCGAGCCCAACGCAGGACAAAGTCTTTACCCAAAATCTCAACGTGATCAAACGTATAAATAACAGTGAAACGCAGCCTGCAGGTGGCACAAGGCAAGGAAGCAGCCCAGCAGCGCGGGGGCACCGCCAGCCCGCAGTGTCCCCAGCTCTCCGTCCCCTACAGGCCCGGCAGCAGCCTGCTGACCAGGTCGATGACGAGCGACGCCGGCTGCACGGGGTCGTACTCTGCAAACAGGTGGCACAGGTTCTCCGAATCCGTCTGGTTTTTGGCCACGAACCCGAAGATCCTGGGGAAAAGGAGAGGGAGATGCCTTTAGCTTGCATCCAGAGGCATACGCTCCGAGCGGCCCTGGCCACCGCGTGGATCCCGGCTCCAGCAATTCCGCCTTGGCCCGCTCCCCGATCACGTTTGCTTGGAAGAAAAACAGCCGGGAGAAGCATTTCTGGCAAGGCTTCCCCGGCTGTGAAACGTTGCTCGAGCGCAAGGTAGAGCCAGATATAAGCTCACTTCCTGAGCCCAGAGCAAGCGAGTTTCTGGTTAGGGCAGGGGGCTTCGGTGGGGGGTCCCATTCAGGGGGTGCAGAGCCCCGTGGCATGGCTGAGCCCCTCACCTCACCCCACAGAGCAAAACCAAAGCCTCCCCCCCGTGCCACCAGGCGGGCCCCCCACCACATGGCATCGCCCCCCCCCGGTTTGTAAGCGCGGGTCCTGGGGTTGCCCAGGGTCGGGTGGCCACGCTCAGCCTTGCACCACGCAGCTCTTACCTGGAGGACTTGCAGTACTTCTGCCACCTGGAGGGACAAGAGAATGGGGTTTGCTCAGAAAAACGACACTTAACTCGTTTCCACCCCCATGGGGGGCTGCAGAGCCGTGCCCAACGGGGGGCTCACCCTGCTCTGCCCCACTCCGACACTCACTTTCTGTTCTCAGGATCCATCCCGCAAAACCTGACGGTGGCCAAGGGGTAGTGCCTCCTGAAAAACACCCTGCAGGGACAGAGGAGAGCATGGTATTAAGGAAGGGCCCAGGCAAAGCCTGGGGGAGAAGCAGGCACATGCACATCCAAGCGTTTCCCCGAGGGGGACCTGGCAGAAAGCATCTGGGGCGCAGCCCATGGGCCCCTGGACCACCGCCACCAGCTGCATTTGGAGCAGCTCCGTGCTCCCTGCTACAAACACAGGGGCCAATCCAGCCTGCGATTGCAACACGGGTTTGTCCTAGCGGGCCAGATTTTCTGGGCACGCTGCAAAGCGGCGAGCTGGCAGCTCGGCGGCGGTGTGCGCCGAGAGGGAGCCGCGCCGCCGTGCGCCGGCCACCTCTGCCCCTGCTCCTTACTTCCTCTGGATGTCCGTCAGCGTGATGCCCTGCTCCGTCACTTTGAAGTGGACGAGGGTCGGCGTGGGCAGCGTCTCCAGCTCGAAGGTGGAGGAGATGGCCTTCTGGATGGCCGGCGCCCCTGCCAGCGTCTCCATGCTCACCGAGCTGAGGTACAGGACGTTGCACTCTGCAGGGACAGCGAGGAGGGGGCTCAGCACGGGGCCGTGTCCCCCCACATCCCCCCCGAGCATTTCCCCGTGCCCACCACGGTGGCACCGTCCTGCAGAGCGGGGCCGACGTTCCCAGGTCAGCTTTGTTGCGATTCAAACGAAAGATGGGGTGACTCAGAAATTCTTCGCAAGTTTATTCTGGTTTGCTCTAATCCTTTGTACTAATTGTTTTAAAAGTCACAGTATTTAATTTCTGGTTTCTAAATGTCAGATTTGGCTTTTTTTTTTTTTTTTTTTTTTTTTTTCTGTTTATTACATATTTCCTTTAATGAAAAGCAGAAGTACCCCAAGCCAGCTAACAGCTTAAGGCCAACCTAAAACATGACATTTCGGGCTGATTGCACTGTTGAAAGGCCCTGTTCTGGGTCAAACTAAACTTTGCAGCTTGCCAACTGATTTTCCAGAATTTCCAGCAAAACAAAGCCGTTGCCGATCCCCGTGACTGCGCCGTGACCCGTCGGCGCCGTGTCCTCCCCGTGGCTCTGTCCTCACCTGCAGCCCCCCCTTGCTTGGGCTCAGCACACCCTGGGGCCGCAGAGACCCCGGACCTCTGCCCCCCGCACCTCTCCCACCAGGTCCCACATCAACGTAACCCCACAGCGGCTCTCAGCAGCCCCAAAATGCCTGGTCCCTCCCTGAGAAACTCCAGATGTTCAGTGCCCCGACTGAAGGCAATCAGGAGAGAGGCTTAGAAATCAGGGGTGGCTTAAAACTGGGCTGATTTAAAAGACTTATGGTCTTTTATGAGCTTCGGGAGCTCGAAAACTGCCTTTGCAAGCTTTGCTTCACTGCCATGAGGACAAAATTTGTCCTTTGCTTAGAAAAATCAGGTTGCCCTGCAGGCCCACGGTCTGAGGATGTGAAGAAAAGCCGCAGCATCTCCAGCCTGGTGATGAAGCCAGGCAAGCGGCTTCATAACAGAGCACTGGGCTGCCGGCTGGTTTGCAGTGATAGCTTTTCAGCTCCAGCTGTGAGCAGTGTTAGAGCTGATGCCAAAAACCAGAGGTCAGTGTTTAACATGTGGGGACTAAATCCAAAGTGTGCGTGCCCAGAGCTCGAACTACTGTCGGCTCAACCGTCCCGCAGCCACCGGCGCCTGCTCGTTTCCTCACCAGCAGATTTCTTCAGCAGGGACAGCACAGGCTCCGGGGCACCGTCAGGGCTGTCTTCATCAGCGAGATCTGCACAGACAACAAACGGGAGCTCTGACGTCCGCAGGTCAAGGTTTCATTGCCGAAATTCCTTCTTACACGAGGGACTCAAGAGCCTAGCGCTGCTTAAAGCGATCAACGGAGGGCCAACCCCCATCCCGCAGCACCTCCTGCCTCGGTGGCTTACCTCGGGTGGGGATGCAGAGCTTGCAGGGCAGCGCCAGCGGGGTGATGGCGTGCTGGTACACGAAGGCGGAGAGGCTCCCTGCAACACAGAGCTGCCCGTCAGCGGGGCCACGTGTTGTTGATCCCCCACCCATGCAAACTCTAATAGCAGCGTCCCAGAGACCACAGGAGAAGGGTGCAGGGTGCAGGAGATCTGCTCGGGGGCATCTCAGCGAAGGGCCCCATCCCCGTGGGCTTGGCTTGCGGCACAGCCCCGCTCCCGGCGATGGCCCCATCCTTACCGAAATACAGCTCCTTGTCCTTACCGAAATACAGCTCCTCGCTGGCTCCTTTCAAGTGCACCCCTTTGGCCGACGACTCGATGAGGAAGTGCCGGACGAGCTCGCTGCTGTCCTCGCCTTCAAGTGACATCGAGGAGAGCGTCAGCGCCGCTGTGAGCGCAGCCGCTGTGCTCCTGCCAGCCCCAGGGTCCCCAGGATGCCCACAGATGGTCCCCCCCCTTCAGGGAGGAGATGGGCAGGCACAGATCCTGCTGCCCACATCTCTCACCCCGCCGTGTCCTGAACCTTTTGGGCTTGTTATAGCATCGTGGAGCTGGGCTCATTTCAGGTCAACCCCCGTAACCAACCCCACCTTCCCAAGCAAGCCCCTGTACCTGTCTGGCTGCCGGATGGAGAGCCGGGAACCTTCATGGCCAGCCCGAAGGAGCCCCGGTACGACGTGCTGTCCCGCACAACGAACGTGCCCGGCTCCTTGTCCTTCAGCAGCTGGATTGCTGTCAAAGCACCAAAGGGGGCTTAGCGGAGCAGAATGGGACCCCCGTGCCCTGCTCCGTGCTCCCTGCTCTGTGCACCCTGCTGATGCTCTCTGCACCAAAAACAATCTGCCCTGCTAGGCAGGAGGGCCAGGCAGCTTTCTCCAGACTTTAGGGGCATGCAGGGGGGGTTCTGAGCCCCCCAGACCCATCGTGGCTCTCTCCACACCCAGCACCCCGGGCTCGCTGCCTCACCTCGGTCCCTGCTTATGCTCGGCTTGAACCAGTACTTCGATGTGTCCATCACAAACTTCATGGTCGGCTGGCCAGCCCCGAGGGGACCTGCAAGAGACGGGAGGCAGAGCTGGGGACCCGAGGACCTTCCCAGCAGATGCCGCAGAGAAGGGCCGAGCCCTGGCAAAGGGATTTCTCCCTCAAGCTGGCCAGGGCTGAAGCTGATTTTCAATCCTTTTGGTCAGAGCTTCCTAGGAATGATTAATTTCCACATAATTATCCTTGGCAGGCCGTGGTGGAGCATGGAGAGGCAGCAGATGACCCCCCCGGCCGTACCAGGCTGCCCAGAAGCCCGCTGGACCATGAGGATTTACACCCACGGAGGATCTGACCCGCAAAGCTCTCCTGCTTTTCCCATGAGAATCCCAATTAAAACCCTCTGCCCTGAGAGCCGCCTCTGCTAATCTCCTCCGGAGCACAATAGCCCTATTGTCTGCCCCTGAATGAGGGACCTTATAAACCTTGGTATCTTCAGATGTCCTCCAGAGCAAACTGGAACCCTGACCCCTCCTCCCCGCCTGCTCCGGACCCACAAACGAGCACGAAATGACAGAATTACGGTCCTTGCTCTCAGCTGCTATGAATCAGTGCACCCGCATTGCCTCCAGCTGACCAGACCCTACACCATGATGCCAATGGGAGGAACCCTGCAGCTGGTGAAGGGTCACCAAAGAGCTGGAGACCCCCACCGAGCCTGGCAACCCCAGGAGGCACTCCAAGGCTCTCCAGCTCCAGCAAGAACCTCGTGTCCTTCATGTCCATCACCCGCAGAGCTGAAATTAGCATTTATCCCCCATTTCCAGCAGCTTTAGGGCTCCTTTCCCCCTCCCAGGAGCTGCCCCGTGGCAGGGGGGGACTTACTGTCGGCGATGCAGGAGAGCGCTGGTGCAGACAGTGCGTTGTTCAGGCCGCCGAGCCCCGAGGCCGGGCTGAGGCTGGGAGGGGAGATCTGCTTGGTGGAGGCTGGGGAGGCTGCAGTCAGCCTTGGGGACACATCTCCTTGTTCCCTGCACCCATTCACCAGCAGCACCGGGATGTCGGCCGCCGAGTTGAGGATGGAAGGGGGGCAGCTGCTGGCCTGCCCCTTCTGGGACAGGCAGGTGTTGGTTTTGGTGGAGCAGGCTGCCCGGGGCTGGTGGGAAGCCAGGGTGAAAGGTTCTCCGGAGGGGGACCTGATGCTCGGGGAAGGCGGCTGGGGGCTGCCCATGGAGCCGGCAGGGGACGGGCAGGCGGCATCGGAGTCGTCGTTGTGGAGCGAGTGGGTGCTGCTGCAGGGGGGAGACAGAGTGAAGGCGATCAGAGGGGGTTGTTGGGCTGGGGTGTGATGCACGGAGCAGCCCAGGGACCACACGCCAGCCCTGCTGGATGTCAGCTCCCACCCCAAATTGAGAGAAAGTCTTGGGAAACAGGACTCGGGTGCCATCCCCATGCCCCTTCCACCCGCATCACCAGCCTGGAACAGGGCCGCGAGGCTGCGCTCACCTCCCGAAGACGTAGCTGGTGTCTGAGCTGGGGCTCATGGAGAGCTGCGAGACCCCGCTGGTCCTCTGCTGAGCCCTCACCACGTTCACGGGCTTCAGC
Source organism: Nettapus auritus (assembly GCA_011076525.1). Taxonomy (NCBI): domain Eukaryota; kingdom Metazoa; phylum Chordata; class Aves; order Anseriformes; family Anatidae; genus Nettapus; species Nettapus auritus. The sequence goes on along the minus strand of CM021791.1, from coordinate 4,320,324 downwards.
AAGTTGTCAAAGCCCGGCGAGGTGCCGAGCACGCCGGGGCCGTAGGAGATGCTGTCCTGCTGGCCGGCCGCGCAGTGCAGGGGCACGGCGATGCTCTCGGAGGTTTTGCCACAGCTCTGGAAGCCAGCCCAGCCCGGGGCGGCCAACCGAGGGCTCTCGGGCCCTGCTGGGCTGGAGAAAACAACGCTGCAGTTCGTGTAGTTGCCTCTGGGTGCCCCTTTCGAGGGCAGGAAGCCGTGGCTCTGGGGGGATCTGGAGAAGGGGCTGGAGGAGCCCTGCAGCACCTCGGTACACTTGGCTCTGGCTGGCGTCATCTCGATGTACTTAATGTCTGGAGGCAGAAAGAGGAGGCTGTTAATGATTCAGTGCTCGAGTAAGGTTCGTTACACACCTCTCCATTCATCTCCCCGTTCATTTTGGCTCCGGTTCACAATCCCCAAGGGGTGCTGAGGTGCTGCTCCCCCTCCGCACACCGCAGGGCTGCCTCTAAGGGAGGCACCCACCAACGTCAGCCTTCGTTGAGACTCGATGAGGACCGATCTCTGCCCTGACACCCAACCGGGACATCCCACCCAGGTGCTGGCGGGCTGCAGGACGGGTTACGTGCGGCCACGTCTGCCCATGCAGCTCCCCCCTTGCCGGGAGTGCACGCCGGCGCTTGCCGAGACCCGCCGTGGGCGGCGGGTGTTTCCTCCGGCAGCCGCTCCGTTTGTACCTGACTCAAGGGAAAAACATCTGGCTGCTCCCCGGGGTGACATCAGGCTCGGGGGGTGCCCGTCCCACCTGGCCCTGCTCACCCGTGGAAAGCTCCAAAGCTTTGCTATGTGGAGGAGACGGGGTGGGCTGGCTGGCCGGGCTGGCAGCGCGTCTCCTAGCCCCTTTGCTTGCCTTTGTTTAAAAGGTAACGCCTCGGATGGAGCTCCACGTGCTCCAAGACCTTCAGCAAAAGCTCACAGCCAGAAGAGGAAGCCCGGCTCCTGCACCCTGATGCACAGCAGCCATGGATGCGCTGAGCCCTAGGGTGAGCAGAGCCCTGCACCACGCTATTTTGGCACATGGTTCCCCCCCCCAAACACTTCCGTGCATTGCCAGGGCTTCAGATTGCTTCATTTTTGCCGATGGTGCGCAGAGTAGAAAGGAGAGAAGCTAAACTAAGGCATATAACAGCAGCAGCCCCCCAGCAAGGGGCTGCTTGTCGAGGGCGATGTGGTTAGAAGGGCTTGGGCTCACCCCGGGCTCTGCAGGCTGCGCTCAGGCTCGTTGCTTTTAAGCCAAGAGGGAAATATCAGGAATGTTTCAGGGCTCCCTGCACAGGGCCGTCCACCTAGGTTTCCCTGAACAAGCCTGTCACTTCTGGCTGAGTTCAGAGGGTTTTTTTTTTAGCATGAGACACACTCAGGCGTGCTCTAGGGGCTCGCAGTGATGGCGAGCGCGCCGCCCGCCCAGGGAGGGTGCTCCCGGGTGCGTCACATTCCCCGCTAGCAGCGCGCGCCTCGCGTCTGGTCTGAACGTGCCCGGCTTTGTTCGCAGCTCCCGGATCCTGCTCTGCCGTGGGGCTCGGGAAGGCTCCCCTCACCCTTTCTTGGAGAGGGAAAATCCATTTTGCCGCAGCACCCAAGAGCTGCTCCCAGCAGCGGAGTTTCCGTGCCTCGCCGCTGCCCTGCGCTCCAACTCACACAGCACTGCTGCAGCTGCGTGATGAGAGGAGCACCCAAAAAAAGCAGGAAAAGCATAGTGTATATGCATAGTATACATAGCATACATACTGCAAGCATGTACTGCAGGCTCCTGGCCGGACACTTTTTGTCAAAGCCTCCCTCGAAAGGGGAAAATAAATGAGGCTTTTCATCGCGCTTTAAAGAAATAAAAACCGAAACGCCTCCGCGCTGGGCTCGCGGGGCCCCGTGCCTCCTGCCGAGGCTCCAGCTTATCAGGTGTGGCTAAACCTCAAATATTTGATCAGGATCTTGGCAAGTTTTTCAGCATCAGGGAGTGGCAAAAAGCACCAGAAGCACCAAGGCTGGCTGTCACGCGAGCCGGGAGGAAGGCTCCCCGGTTCTCCAGCGAGGGGCGAGCACCAGAGGCAACTGACGACTGCTGGGAATTGCTGCAGTGTCTGTTATAGAAACAGCAGAGAAGAGCAAAGCCCTCACCTATGTCCTTGGGCACCGTCAGCCTCCTGCCAGCCCTTGGATCAACTGATTGAGTTCTGTCCTCCCATCTGCCTGGCTGGGAGGACACAGAGGGAAGGGGGCAGCAGCTCATGGGTGGGCACCGCGGGTGCTCCCCCAGCTGCCAGGGATGCAATGCAGCACCGGGAAGTCCACGTAGAAAAAGAAAACGAAAGCTGAAGGGAGGCTTTTCCCACCGAGTTCAGGGCCAGAGTTCCAGATGTTCAGTCCCACACTCGGAGCCAGGTTTTCAAAACCACCAGCACGCTACCTGCTGAGCTGCTCGGACGGCAGCCCCCGAGCGCGATGCATCATGGAGATGCATCCAGATCTCCAAGTGCTCGTTGGAGGAGCAAAGGGCTGAACTTGCACTTTGTCACCACAGTTTATCTACAAGGCCAGCCCTTGTGTCTCGATGGAGCAGGAGGCACTGTCTGCAGCTGCTTCAGGAACGCCCAAACCCCGCACCGTGCTCGCACCGCCGGGCTCCAGCTTATCGGCTGCCCCGAGCTGGAGTTCAGTGCACCCGATGCCATGCACCTTGTCCTCCCCCAACCCCACATTCCTCGTGCAGGAGTTGCCACGAAGGATCAGGAAGAACAGATATTTTTTTTTCCACGTCTTTAGCATCCTCTCATTCGACCTTTCTCCGGAACGAGGGCTGCAGACAGATTCTCAAGGTATTTTGGCATCTAAAGACGTGGCTGGGCAATCAGGCTTTCCAGAGGCAGCCAGGCTGCATCTTTAGGCACTGAAACACATCCCAGATGTGTGCTCCGGCAGCCGGTACGCCGGAACGTGAGCAGCAGCATGCAGCTCACTGTCTGCTTGTGTTACCTTGCGCACGGCGTGCCGAGCGGCTCACGCACCGCAGAGGAGGCACGGCAGGAGCCACAGCACTCAGCACAGCTCTGGATGTGGCAGCGATGGAAAAGTGTTCACAAATCACCCAGGCATGAGAGCAGCAAGAGGTGGGTGCCTGTGCCGCTGCCGTTCCGCCTTGTGCATGCCAGGCATGCTGCCGGAGGAGCGCACAAGCCCTGGAGAAAGAATTTCCCTGGCAAAAGGACGGGGAACATTTAACTAGGATGGTTGTGTAACCATCGGTAGCATAGCCCGGGGCTTTGGAAATCTGGCTTCAAATCCTCATGTCCCACGGGTCCGATGTGACCCAGGGAAAGGCTCCGCTGCCCTTCTGTAGAAGTGGGGCTCTGCTGCGAGGTCGGGCGCGTGCGGACACCACCTCCCGCGGTCAGGGCCCATCTCTGGTCCTTGATGGCAGCAACATGGACCAGGAGCTTTCTGAGAGCCCCGTTACTCATGAGAAGTGTTTTCTCCAAATGCAGGGAAAGAAATACCAGGTTGGAGGCTTAAAGTTAAAGGCCAGTTAAAGGCTGTTCTTTTGGCTCCTGCTGAGCTAGCTGGACAAGAGACCTTTCAGAAGCAACCAGACCGAAGCTGGGTACCCAGCCTGTTCTCCTTGACACCAAGCCCTGATGCCAGGACACAGTGCACCCACACAACACCGACCCCTCTGGGGACAGGGGGATGTTCCCATGCCCCATGGCCAGCCCTTCCCACGGACCTCTCGTGAGCAGCTCTCACAAGGTCTGAGCCCTGGTGGCCCCGCCGCGCCAGCAGCGCCTCTTGCCTCACCTATCACCTCCGGGTCGTGCTTCTTGGTGGCCGTGGCATCTCCTTGGGAAGCGGGCTGGGCCGTGTCCTTCACCGGCTTGCACGCGAGCGGCTTGAAGGTCGGATCGATCTCTAGGATCAGCTTGTTGAGGCTCTCTATTGAAATGTCCAAGGTAGGAGAGCCAAGGTGCGCATCAGGCTCCGTGCTGGCATCCTCCTGCTGCTGCTGCGGCTGGCGAGGGACCCCAGCTCTCTCCAGGGAAGCCTCCTGCTGCCCCTGAGCACCAGCTGAGTGCTCCAGCACAGGGTGGGCTCCATACAGCCCCGCTCCAGGCACCAGGCGTCCCTTGGGGCACCCCACAGCCTTGGGGTCAGCCCAGCCGCCCGTCGAGTAGTAGCAGCACGACGTCGGCAGCGCGGAGCAGCCCGCGTACCCCACCGCATGCAGGCGCTTGCTGTCCTCCCGCGAGGGGATGTGCACGGTCTGGCCAACGCGCAGCACGTGGCTTTGGATGACCTGTGACATGGCTCGGCGCTGTGGTTTGGCAGCTCAGAGTCCAGGGGAAGCCTCCTCCTCCTCCTCCTCCTCCGCGTCTCTGAGCTCGGGGTGCGCTTCCACGTGCCCGTCTCCCGCAGGGACCTCGGGGCTCTCCTTCAGCCCAGCTTCTCCAGCAGCAGAAGAATCTGAGGAATGCGGAGAGAGGAGCGGTTACACAAGGCATGCCCAGGGCAGGAGCCGACTTCAGTGGAAAAGTCTATAAAAGCAGGGATTTGGAGTGCGAACCTGGAAAGGTTCTCAGAGGAAAACGAACCACGCTGGTCTCGCTTTCCCGCTCCCTTCCAGCCCTCCTCTTGCGGTGTCACGGCACATGTGGGCAAGTGCAAGGAGGCTTTAATTCGCAACAGCTTTTCAGGATCCGGCAGCCTTAAAAACAAGACGCCTCCTGCTTTAGTGGCGCAGCGCTTGTTTTCTTGGCGAGGAACGAAACGCAGCATCACCCCGACAGCCCCAGCAAGGGGTCCTGGCTCTTGGAAGCCACCCGAAGGGGTGAGGGCAGGGAGGGAGCCCCCAGCCACGTCGGGGAGGCTCCCAGCAAGGCCGGCAGGACGGCGCTGCCTGCCGAAGCGATGCTCTGCGGGTGGGTGTGAATCGAGGCTGCGGTTTTCTTTGCTGGGACGCCACGAGCCGAGCCCTGCAGGGCTGCGCGTGGGGCTTCCTCAGTCGAGGAGCTACTCTGGGAGCGTTTGCTATCATGCTTTGAACGCTCTCTGGCCTCGCTTTAGATTGAAAGTGTTTTTAATTTGCCGTCCTGTGAAAACTCGCTGCCGCCGAATGTGCTGGGGGAACCTCACGCTTTTGTCTCGGGCTGAGAAAACCCATCCATCCCCCTCCGTCCACACCGTGGCAGCCAAAATACAGCAAATTAGTGCTCAGTCACAAAAGTGGAGCAAATTCACCGTGCCTCCAGGATCTGCCTGGCCTCAGTGATCCCTGGAAAGGGCAGCACCAGTGGGATGTCCAGAGCTGCCGACCAAACATCCCAAAAAAGAGCTAACCCTGCAGCCCGGGGCTCTCCCCTTCATATCCTGCGTGGATCTAGTGCGTAACGCACGCAAACAGTGGGCTATACCTCTTACAATATTTGCCCTTTCCTTTCCAGTCTTGAAAGGCTGACTAATCCGCCCGGTTATCTCACATCGATTAAGGATGGAGTCAGAGGATTAGGAGCGAGACACATCGCTGCCGGGCAGCTCGTGGGCGGCGGACGCGGTGCTCACCCGCTCCGGCACGCCTGCCAAGCGGTGACTAATTGCTGAGCACGGTGCTGAGCGCTCTCACGCAGACGGGGCTGGTGCTGGCTTTGCCCTCGGCGGGTTGCACGGCCCCACGGGAGCCTCTGCAGCGGGGGCTCACCGAGTGCAGGGGACAAGGAGCAAAATGCTGCTGCTGGCAGCGCCGGGCAGCCACCGTGAGTCATGCCCGTGACTGCTCTGCAAAGAGCAGGGAGAGGTTTTTAAGGGCTGCGGAAGGGGAGAGTGCTTTGGAGACATCTAGCCTCCTCCCAGCCAGCACCCACGGTGCGCCCTGAGCCTCTGGAGGGTTGGATTTGCAGGACCGGGAGGCTGGTCAGGAGAAAGGTGAGGATGTGTCCTGCAACAGGAGCCGTGCTGCAGCAGGCAGAGCACCCTGGAAGGCTGCTGTTGTGCCTTTAATTGCCAATTAGGCACATAGCATCTCTGAACTTTAACCGACAGCGTGCTAACGCTACAGACTTCTGGACAGCTGCCCCATTGCCAGCACCCACAAATTTCTCTTCCTCAGCAGTCCTGGGCTCAAACCTGGAGGCACAGAGGGTGCAAAAGGGGCTGGGGCCAGAGTCTCCCATCCCCTCCATCCGGGCTGCCTCTGCCCCAGGCATTGGGTTTGCGGGTGGTCAGCAGCTGGCCCCCTCCTCATTTCCATTTGCCGTGACACCGTGGGCATGAGGAGCGCGGCACGGCGCAGGGTTGGGAGGGAGAGCTGGTTAAATAAAAAAAAGGAAGAGTCATTCCAGGTCAAAAACATGAGCTCGGTGGAGCGAAAATTGGATTCTCCCCTGGGGAGAAGAGCTGCCTGGCTCCAGTCAGCGTCCACAAGACAAGGCTGGTTTTAATTTAAGTAGGTACAGAAATAACGTGCAGCGTGCATGAACCAGGACTCTCAGGGGGTTCCAGGAGCATGCACGCAACAGCTTCCCTCCTCTCTTGTACGCCTGCCCTGCGTTTTTGATCTTCCTCGTGCCTGACGCTGCCAGAATTAACCTCCAAACCGCATTTCTCCTCCTTCCCCTTCGCTTGGTTAAAGTGAGAGGTGGCCCAGGCTCCTCGCAAGAACCCGGAGCCTTCGCTGCTGGCTGCTCGGCTGGGAGGAACGAAGGAGGAGAGAGGCTGGGGTGAAGGAGGTCGGCTGCCGGTGGCCACCAGGAAGCCAGAGCTGCCCAAAGGCACCGGGGATTTCCAGGAGGGACCTGAGATCCCAGGGGGGAGCTGGCACGGCCCCGGCACAGGGCTGGGTTGCTGGCTGCGCAGAACTACCTGGGAAGGAGCTCTGCTGGTGGGGCAAGGACCAGGAGAGCAAGGGCAGGGAAATAAACTGGAGCACAGCTAGAAGGGAAATGGCAGAGCTTCCACTCCTGGGAACAGAATTCCCCTGGTGACCAAGGGGACAAGCCACAGGGTTTGGGTGCAGACGGACACGCTCCTTGGCACCGGGGGCCTCCATCCTGCCATCGCCCCCCAGCCCAGGCAGCTCCTGGAGCCTGGACAAATGCCAGTCTCCCAGACCTGAAATGGAGCCGAGCTCAGAGTTTGGGGATGGGGACTGGAGCACGCCAGCTACCAAGCTGGGGTGGTTTTCCTTGACGTGGCAAGCCACGGGAGCCTCCCGATGATAAGGCTGCTCCGCATCCACTAGGAAGAGCGGAAGGGACACCCAGGATCTGCGGAGCTCATTACACCCAGCTTAATCATTCATTACAAGGGCTGCTGGTGACTTGCCTAGATGAGCAGGGCGTGCTGATGAGGTTGAGGAAAACAGTCGCCATGGTTATGCAGTGTTTTGCTTGTGTGGCAGAGGGAGCAGAGGTATCACGTAGCAAATACGAGCGTCCCCCCCCCCAGCCGCAGGGGGGGCCAGCAGCCGGGTGGGAGGCAGCTGGTGCCCGCGCTGGGGCAGCTCGCTCTGTCCGGGAGGGAGCTGGGGCAGCTGCCAAACAACACCCTCCTCCTTCCTTGCTCAAACGAGAAGGATTGGGAAGTTCAGCAGCAAGAAAAAAAAAAAAAAAAAAAAAGAAAAAGAAATAGAAAAAGCCTCCCTGAAGCCCAAGCAGCGCCTGGTGATGGCTCAGCCATGGAGCCCCACGATGGGGACAGCATCTGGGTGACCTTGGCCAACGCCTGGTCCTGGGTCCTGCTCCAATGCGACCCCCGAGCACCCTCTTGCCAACCACTTGAGCCCATCGCTGCTTCAGCAACATTTTGGGCTTGCGGAGGGGTCTCTGGGGTGAGGAGGGTTGCTAGCAGTGTCGAAATTGCTGCTCCAGAAACTCCCCCCCCTGCAGCCAGGCTCCTTTCCCCTCTCCCAGGAGGGCTCCTTCCCCTTGGCAGGGGCTTGGGGCAGGGTGAAGGAGCCACAGAGCTGCTCCCACTCCCCAGGGGCGTTTGCCCCCAGCTCTCGGCAGGCACGGGAAGCTCGGGGAGAGGGCAGCAGGGACGGCGTCTCTGGAGGAGGGGTCTGTCCCAGAATAGGCTGGGTTAGCTAATCCTAGGAATGCCTGTGATGTGTTACAGGAACATGAGACTCTCTAGGCACACCAACAAGGATTTTTCCCCTCCCGAGCCCACGGGGCAGTCTCCCTGCAGTCCCCTGGTGGGGCTGCTTTAAGCAGCGTTATTTCCATGAAAGCTGCAGCATTTGGGAGGCTGTTTCCTGGCATTTTGGGGGTGCTACGGGAAGGGGCCGGGCAGCAGCTGATGCACAGTGGGCTCTGCAGAGCCATTCAGGACCTTGTATGCCTGCACTCTCCCAGGCTGTACGCCTGTACAGCCCTGCATCCCCTGGCCTCAAGGCAGAGCCACGCTCCGGATCCCTCAGCCAAAACCCGGTGCTTTGCCCTGGGCTCGTGCTCATCCCAGCGCCTGCAGCCTCGTGAAGCTCCGTGCCGCTCTCCTGGGGCTAGGTACAAAGAGCACCCACACCCCGGGGTGGGCCGGGACGCCCTCCCTGCGTCATGCCTCGCACCCACCGCCTACGCAGGCCGCGGCGCGGTGCTGCCCTCACGGCCTCGTGCACGGCGTCCCTGCCGTCAGCCCCATGCTCCGCTCCCGTACCCTCAGGATGCCGGATTTGTTTTAACAGCATCTCAGTACCGAGCTGAGCTGCGATGCTTCGGCCTCGGTGGCTTCCAGTGGCTACAGAAGCATAGCCGGGTCTCACCGCGACTCGCTAACAGCTAAGTGATTTTCTCCATGAGCCCCACACAAAGTGCTGCCTCCAGCCAGGCAGGCTTCTTCCTACGTATGGAGTTTTTATTGCCCCAAAGGTTCACCAGCACCACGCTGCAGCCTCTCCAAAAGGTGGTGCACACACGCACATACACGATCCCATACACGATCCTGGCCCTGCTCCTACAGGCTGCAGAGGGAGCGAACGACCTCCCCCGCCCTTGTACAGAGCCGAGAAACTGTCGCTGGAAATCCCAAACAAGCTTCCAACTCTGGGTGAATAAGGAAAGTAATTGCTAATGAAATCAAGCCGTAGATGGCCGATAGGAGTCCAAATCCCCAGCCTGAGCACTAAGTACCAACATGAGGGCCAGCAGACCTCCCGGCCAGGACGAGCACCCGCTGGTCTATGCTGGCCGGGGCTGCTCAGGCAGCAGCACCATTTCTGGGCTTATTGACCACCTCTGCACCAAATTTCTCCAAAGGCACAAGGATTGCCACCAGCTAAATGCAGAACAGCAGCGGGAGGAAGAGAAGGGATGGAAGGGAAGAGAGGAGCCGATACAACCACAAACAACATCGGCACGGAAGGCTGAAGGAAACAAAGGGCTTGAAAAAAAAAAGCCGTGCAAAAGGCAGAAGCCAGCTCTCGGCAGGTACCTGCGCTGCAGCTGCTTGTCCCCTCTCCTGCTTGCAGCTCCTGCTGCGGCACCTCGATCTCATGAAAGCAGCCTGAGGGTGAGCCTGCAACAGCCCCGCTCCCCCGGGAGCCCTGGATTTAAGGGATCTGGGTCCCTCCCACCTGGGCTGAGCTTTGCTGGGTGCGGCACGGCGGGGGCCAGGTGTGGTGCGAGAGGGAAGACGCAGGGCACAAGGCAGCAGCGCTGGGAGGCCAAAGGCAAGGGGCCCGCAGCCCGGCCGGGGTCCCCTCTGCTCCCCTCCTGCCCCGGGCACCCCCAGGCCGGCTGCTGGTGGGAGAGGTGGGAGAGGCAATGTCCGGGCCCTGCGTTACCACTTCTGGGGCAAAGGTGCCGTGTTTATGAGCGAGACACGTCCAATTCGGTGCAAAGGGAAGCGGGTGATCTCCCATCACGTCTGGCTAAAGGGTGGCAGTAAACTTCTGGGGCTGCCTAATCTTAAAAAAAAATGCCAGGTCTGCCCACACCCTCCGAGCAATTATCTGACCTGTAGGGAGCAGATTAAATATATACATATATATAAAAGCAACTGTGTCTCTAACTCGTGTTTGCACAGCGTCCAGTCCAAAGTAGCCAGGCGTGACTGCTGTATTTAGCATTCCTGCAATGGGATGGATGATGATAAACAATCCCCAAGGGTCTTTTTGGATCGCTGTGCATTTTGGCTTGAGGGTTTCTTCCAGTTTCAGTGGGCACAGAGCCACGCAGCAACCTTTAAACTCCTATTTCTGAAATACCCTTCTCCAAGGAAGGTCCCTGTTCTGCTGCCCATAGGCCTGGTCTAGGGGGGGAGCCCCTGCCCATGGCAGGGGGTGGGAATTGGATGATCTTTATGGTCCCTTCCAACCCAAACCATTCTATAAATGCTTTCGGCGTGCCACAGCATTGCCACACCGCCGAGGGACCCTTTGAAACGTCCGATTTTATCAGGAAACACACCATAAAAACTCCCTCCCTTTTCATTCCCCGAACTCACTTCACAGCCTTTCCAACTTTTTCTGTATTATCAGTTGTTTTTTTCCCGTCCTTTACATCCTTGGGTAAACAGAGCTCCACGCTGCCAGCCCAGCCCCTTCCTCCCGTAACGGCTGCCGGATTGCACCGGTGGCAGCCCCCCGGCCGCTTTCCTTCTTCCTGGAGCCTTCCTTCTTCTTCTTTTCAGCTCTGGAGGACCGTGGTGTTGGCAGGAGCTCTGGACTCTGCCAAGAGGGGAAGCACAGCAGCGGTGTGGACAGAGGAAGGGTTCTGGCCATGGAAAAAGGTGCCCTTATGCTCTGGTCTGTGGCTTGCAGCCCGCGCTGGGAATTTGGTGATCTATTTCTGCAGCCTGCGACCCAGGTTAAGCAGCCTGAAATGCCGTGTTCGGGGTTAAGCAGCTCCTTTGGGAAAACGGGATGGGGTTGTGCGAATCCAGGAGCACCCCTGCCCTGTCCCACTGCGCCCAGCCTCGGCGAGGAGCCACCAGTGCCGGGAGGGCGCCCACGAACCAGCCCCCTTCCATCTCGCTGACACCTTTCCCTATTGCGCAGCAATAAATAAAAGCAAAGCCCTTCGCTGTGCTTTAAGCTCCCTCTGTTTGCCCCAGGCCTCTCTGTCCCGGAGTGATGCAATTCCTCCTCGCCGGGCAGTGGGTTGTTACAGCTCTCGGCACTTTTAAAGCCAAGCTGAAATCCCGCGCTGCTTTTTTAATGTTGCTTTCAGCCCTCAACACAAACATTGGCGACTCGGTGCCTTTCCATTCCCATTGTGCAAGGCGCCCCGAGATGGCCTGGAGGGGCCAGTTGCTATAGAAAGGGCTTGTTTTGCCGCAGCACTTGCAAACTCCTCCCTGAGCGCTGAAGCAAACATGAGCGTGGAGATATTGCAAGACCCCTCAGGAAAAGAAAAAAAAAAAAAAAGGAAAAAAAAAGCAAACATTTTCCTTTGGCTTTGATTTCGCTGGTTTTGCAGCGAAGCCAAGATGTTCCGCGGCTCCCTGGCCAAGCCATTATATCTTCTTTGCTCTCCCTTTGTGTGGGGAAGAGCAACAGGAAAGAACTAACGAGGTGGGCAGAGCTCTTGAGGAGGTGACGTGTGCTGGCCCTGCCAGACCAAGCACCCCCCGTTGCACAGGTGTGAAAACCTGCTGGATTTAGGGCTCTTATCCTCATTACAAGCCAGGTTAAGGTGAATTTACTCGGGGTGTTTTGTCCTTAAGCATAAATGCCCGTGAGAGAAGTACGGATTGTTCTCCCCAGCAGAATGAGGCTGTGAAAATGCTGGGAATTTGCCTCAGTAACGAGAGAGGCAGACGGCCACGTGTAGGTTTTATAAACGCGCGGTTACATCTTCCTGGAATTTGACCAACCCAAACATCCCCGTATCAATGAGCTGACCGCGCAGAAAGGAGCCTTTTCAAAGGAACAAATATTGGATATGAATAAGACCTGAGAACGCTTCCCTGGAATTCCCACGTGCAAATGTGGGGAAAAGGTTAAAAAAAAAGTCTCACCGTTTGCCACTTGGAGCTGAAGATTTTTTCCTGCCTAACAAGAGGACAAAAAGCAGCTCTGAGGGTCAGGGGAGCCAGCTGGAGGGGGCCTGGGGTCAAAATACTCAGGGGGGCTCTCCTCCAGGTCCCCCTCATCCCAGGAATGCCCCTCGCAGCCCCCAGTCTGCTTTTTGGGGAGGCTTCTCTCTGTGTCCTGGTGCTAGGTGCTGAGAGCATCTCCCTCTATGGGCTCCGGAGAAAAAAAACTCCGATGAGCAGAGCCCCACAATCCCAGGTTGGCTGAAGCTGGGTCCCTCTGGACATGTCACCTTTTGGAGACTTCCAAGGTGATCCCAGCACCTCTGGGCACTCGCACAGCACAGCCAGGCTTCCTGGTGTTTAGACGGAGCCTCCCGTGCTCCAGTTTGTGCCCAGTGCCTCTGGTCCTGGTGGGGAACCACAAACAAGAGCCTGGTTCCATCCTCTCCTCACCTCCCCTTCAGGAAGTGGTGTAGCACCATGCCCAGCGCATCAGAAGTCAACGGAGAGGGGAATCCGGGCAGGAAAGCACCTGCAGCTCCCCGGGGCCTCCAGAATTGAAGAAAACACCAAGGAGCAATGAACCACCCACCTGAGGAGGCCACAGGGCGTTGGATGGTATTTGTGATGGCCATAGGGGGACCCCAACCTGCACCACCACAGAACCCCGCGCCGCAGGGCTGCTTCCAGCAGCCACGTGCCCGCTGCCGATCCCCGGCTGCTTCCTAAGCCTGGGGCAGGTGAGTCAGCTCCTTCTTGGCACACCACGACGCCTTTACTCAGAGTGACGCAGCCCCGTGCATCCCCGGAGGGCGCGTTAATCAGCCGCCTTTTACTCAAAAAGGACTTTTTGTTTTCTACACCTCAGACCGAAAACCCGAGCCTACGCCATGCCCAGGAGCACCGGCAAAGGTCAGGGGCACCCTTAAACCCAAAAGGGCAGGACCAGATCCCTCCGTCCCATGCACCAGCTGCACTCTCCAGGGTCCCTGGGCCAACGGATGCATGTGCAGGAGGAAGATGAGGAGCAGCCACCGCAGCCGGAGGCACGGGCTGGGTTGTAGGGGAGCTCCCCACATCTGCCTCCGCACACCAGTGGTGCCAGGCGGGGGAAAACCACTGACGCCAGCAGAGGAAGACGAAGTCCTGCGGTGCCCTGCAGCAGCGGGTGGCTTCCACCGGCATCCTTCAGGGAATTGCCTCGCCGGGGGCTGAGTGTTGAGGAACAGCCTTTTTTTGGTCCAGCCTTGGGTCTCGCCGGTAGTTTTCCACGCACCAAGCGGCGATGGGGAAGCCCCAAATGGAACTGGCATCTACAGGCTCACTGCCCCAAAGGGCTGAAGATTTCGGACAGCACATCACAGCCACTGCCGTCCAGGATATGTGTTTTTGATTTCTCAGGGGTGTTTTCTCAAAGGTCGGGGAAAATTAAAGCAGCAAAAGTGCACAGGGAAGCTCCCTGCAGCTCGCGGCTGCTGCTTGCATTTTGCTCTCTGAAGTGCAAAGGGTTAGAGGCTGGATCCTTCTTTTCTCAGCAGCAGGCTCTTTTCCCGAGGCAGCTTTCAACTCATTTAAATGAGGGAAATGGGAATGAACATCTGCACATTGTTGCAGCGTGTGATGCTCCGGGAGGGTGCCCCACGTGGCAGCACCCACCCGTCAGAAGCGATGTCAGCATCTAAACTTTTCCTTAGAAAGATGCTGCTGGGACCCACCCCGGATACCACGGTGAACAATCCCACGGCGATGGCAGACGTGGTGTGAATCACGGCTCCGGACACCTGCTGCCTGGCGCTGCACCAAGCACCACCTCCTCGGTGCTCAGCACCACCGGCCTGTGCTGGTCCCAGAGCCCAACTCTGCCATCGGAGTCCTTGGGGACCCACAGGCTGCTCGCGGTGGCTCTTGCAAGCTGGGGATCTCCTTTAGGCAGCAAGGAGAGTCCGGTACAAAGAACACCAAGGACACCTCCAAGGTTAGCAGTGCTCAGGAGGTGCTTCCAGGCCTGCACACAATCACAGGGCTGTCGGAGACGCTGCCTGAAAAAAAAAAAAAAATCCACTTGAAGCCATTCTAAATCCCAGAGATTTCCAGAGAAGACTGTCCTGGTCATGGCCTGTCCCTGTACGGCAGAGGCAGGTTCATCATTAAAATATGATCAGGTTCCAACCCTCAGCTGGCTGGCCCTTCGGACCTGTGGGTAACCCACCGCAAGCTGCAGAGCCAGGAGGCAGAGGAGCTGCCAGCGCCAGCCACAGGAGAAACCAGAGCACGGCCAGCCACGAGGAATCGGGACAAAACCTGCAGTCGGTTTGGTCAGGCTCAGGGTCAACAGCTCGCAGTCCCAAGATTTTGGGAGAGGTGGTCAGTTGGGGGGTTCACCCCGCAGGACCTGCTGCAGGGCTGTGCCCGGATCCCGCATGCGGTGCGCGGAGCGGAGACGAAGGCATCGCGCTTGTCTGCGTGCGTTTGTGCTCCAGCAGCCTCCCGTTTCCGTGCACAGCCAGCACTGCGAGAGGAGAAACACCAGCCTCGGAGCTAGAGCTGTTGACAGCTTTCAACTAAATAGTCACGGAACAGTTTTCTTCTCCGGGGTGAGACATTTGCCTGAGGTCTCGTGGTGGGTGGAAGGAGAGGAGGAAATTAAACCTAGCTCTTCCCACTCCGCCTGACCGGCTGTCTTTCAGAGCTGCTTTTCCAGCTAATACCACCAATTTTCCCTTTTCCAGGAATGACACCACAGCAACCCCAAGGCAAAAAAAAAAACCTGAAACAGCTTTTGTCTTGGAGCTGGCGTCTTTGTTATCAAGGTGATATCAACGAGAACAATTGCTTTCCACACTTGCTTTTCCTCTCTGTAATCAGCTTTGTTTGCTTTTGCTGCAGTGCCCCAAGCCAACGACTGATAGGAATTGGCAATTCAAGTGAATTGCACCCATATTTGCTCAACGGAAAAACCTGTAAGCCCTACTGCAGCTTCGCACAGGGAGAGGATTCCGGGCACAGCCTGCGACGTTAATTACAGCTGTTATTGATAATAGCGCAGGTGAGCAAGAATGAAAGCGGTGACGGCATAGGAAGGGGAAAGGTAGAGCTAAAGCGTGCGGAGGGCCTCCGGATGGGCGCAGCAGCAGAGCCGGAGAAGAATAGGCTGATTATTGTGGGCTTACTGGGATCGAGTGGGCAAGGACGGTGAGACAGTGGGAAGCATTCAGGGCTGGAAGGCTGCAGGGGCCGCGCTGAGGGCAGGCGGCTACCTCTGTGCAGCTGTGCACCAAGGGGCACGTGCGTTTTCCGTCTGCTTTCGGTGGATTTCACCCACTCCAGCAGCCCCCGGGGGCTCCCTTGGCAGCTGGCCCCAGATCTCGCCAGCAGGATGGCTGAGGTGAGCTCTGGGGATCCGTCCTCCACGTGGAGCTTCGTGCTGCTCACCCACAAGGGGCTCAGGGACTACCTGGAGGCGACATCTCCCACCCAGATCCCCTGCGGCTAGGGTACGCAGCGCTGCCGTGCTGGGACCTCACGAGGCGCTTGCTCTGCCTCTGTCTGCAGCCCGGGTGGGCTCCCGTGCGGCTCACATTCCAGGGGACCCGGAGACAATGCAACCATGGTCTGCCCGGCTGGAAGCATGGCAACGGGCTGACTCACAGCTGCTGACACTTGTCACACTGAAAGCATTTTGATATTTATGGCAGCTACTCACATCCGCAGAGCAGGGCCAAATGCTCCGCGTGCTTTCTCCGTGCCTCCGTCCCGTCGTGCCCTTCCCTGCCCGCTACGGAGGCTGCACGGCCCCGGTGCTCGCGGACCGGCATCGATCCTGCCCGGGACGCTTCTCAGGGACTGGCATCTCCCTGCCCTGGTCGAAGCCCCCAGCATGAGGACAGTCCCCTCAGTCCCACAGGGCACAACACTTCTTTCTTTTCATGCTCAGCCCTCAGCGCAGCGATGCCAAAGGCTCTCACGCTCCACGGGAGCTCCCGAATAACTTGGTAGCACAGACAACAGCACAGCTCTCGTGTCCTGAACCCGCTGCAGCGGGGCAAGCAAACACCAGACGCACCATCTGGGGCAAAACCTCTTGGTTTTGACGTGGGGAAGCTCATCGCTGCTTCTCTCTCAATTACTTGCATCTGTTATCGGCCGAGCCTGCAGGAAAAGGAAGAGGCCCCCACGGTTCCTTCCTGCACAGACACGGCCCCAACACACGTGGGGCACGTTCGGTGGCAGAGCCTGGCTCCTCTGCACAGCCGAGCTGTGCTGCGAGCAGCAGCTCCGGGGCTGCCAACACCTGCCCTAAATTCACCTCAAGGAGAAAGGAGAGGAAGCTGCTAATGGACTCTAATGGAGCTGCAGTGATCCTCCTGGGAGGGAGACAAGCTGCCTTGAAGCAGCGAGCAGCTCACTAGCACTTCCACAGTTGTTCTCCCTGTCGCTCTCAGGCATCTCCTGGGGTCACAGCTTCAAGGAAAGGAAGATTTGCAATTCCATGCATGACCACCAAAGGAGGGAGGATGGCAAGTCCTGCAGTCGGTGCCACCAGCCTGGAGAACCGTGGGTATTTGTGCCCTGTGTCCTGGCAGCAGGCACGACGTGCTGGCCTCTGCAGCTCGCATTTTGCCAGCAGGAATTTCAGCGCTTTTCTCACGGCGCTGACAAAAAAAAATGTGTCATTGGTAAACAAAACAAGCCAAAAAGATGCTCAGCATTTACAAGGACAAGACCGACTGCCTCTGTTTTTGTTCCCTTGCGTGTTTGTGAATTAGCACTTGCTCGCCCCTGCTTTCTTCTCTCTCCTGCCTGTAGCTGCAGATTACCCACGATGTTACAGCTCATGGCACAAGAATCAGCTCCTAGCCCTCAGCCAAGAAACAAACGGCTCCAGCTACAGTGCCCTTCGAGCGCGCTGAATGCGGGTCATGGTCTATTTATTCACTTTAACAGCAGAAATGCTGCATTACTACTTCCTTCCCCGTTAATTTAAGTGCCACAGTTGTGTGCCAGCAAGACAGGCACGAGAATGAACTCATGCCATGGGAAGTGCAGGCTCAGCTCCAGGCCCTGCACACACTCGAGCATCTCCTGTCCCCTAACACACACTTGTCACGGGGCCTAAGAGCCTCGGGTGGAAGGCACTGTAGACATGTAAAGCGTGGCTCCCCCACCTTGTTCCCCAGCTGGGCTTTCTCACTGTTTCTGTGCTGTTTGCCGAAATGGAAATCATGCCTCAGTGGCCACGGACAGGACACAGAGCCAGGATTTATATGGTGCAAGCCTGCGTTTAAGAGAAGACACCGGCTGCTGCCAAGGATGACTCGTTTCTGGATTTCTTGTGCATTATCTGATTCCCTGCAGCAAGACGGGGGGGGGCAACAGCACCAGCTCACGAAGCATGAGGACATCCAGGCATCGCTGAGCTTTTTGGACCCTTTAAAAATAAAAAGAATTAAAGATAAAGGTTACCATGCGGTTCCACTTAACCCAGACCACGAGATGCAGCTCGGAGAAGGGTTTAGAAAAGAGTTAAGGGGGAGAAGACACGGCCAGCTTGGGGCTCGGACCCTTCAGCACCGGCACCCGGGGGCTCAGCACCGCCGCCAAAGCGGGGAACGATCGCGGCCGCCCCCGGTGCTCGGCACGGGCCGGGGCCGCCCCCCGGCGGCCGCAGGAGGAAGGGAACGGGGCCGGGGGCGGCTGTCACGGCTCTCACCCGGCCGGGATTTCCCCCCGGAGGCCGGTTCGTAGCTAATGAGCTGGGGGATCACTCGCCCCAATTAAGCGCAGGTGAGGGCGCTGCCTCCCGGACACCCCCTGCGTGCAGTTGGGGAGAGCGCCCGTCAGCGGGTTGCATGGCAGGAAGGGGACAGCCCGTTAAATAATCATAATAAAAAACTTTTCCTCACATTTCAAGCTTTTTCTCCCATTTTATTCAGCTCCCTGCTGCATGGCCAGGGGTGCACATGCAACGTCCAGCAGTGACCTAGTTATGTTACTACAGGTCCAGCAGTGACCCAGTTATGTTACATTACTACAGGTCCAGCAGCAATACACTACAGATTACTATATTACTACAGGTCCAGCAGCAATATACTACAGCTTGTTATGTTACTACAGGTCCAGCAGTGACTCACTAAGGACAGTTATATTACTACAGGCCAAGCAGTGACCCACTACAGTTGTATTACTACAGATTGAGCAGTGACTCACTACAGGCAGTTACACTACTACAGCTCCAGCAGTGACCTAGGGTGACAGGGGTCTCACAGGACAGCTCTCCCCACACCATCCCTGAGGAAGGTGCCTCCATGGCTGCCCCTTTCCCTTCCAGCTCCTCCTGACTGCTTCTCATCGCTCCTGTCACCCAAAACCTCACCATTACAAGGCATTCGCTGCCCAAGCCCCAGGTATAGCCCCACAAACTGCTTGTGACCACCCCAGTACAGCCCCACAGTCTGCTTGTGACCAACGAGGGCACATCCTAGAGCTGTTTTTTTGCCGTGGTTCCCTGAAGGGGAACCCAGCCGGCCTCCGGGGCAGAAACCCCAATATGACCCGCTCCACCCCTGGCAGAGCTGTTGGGCCTGCCCGCCCCCACGCTTTAAAGCCTCGGGATACTCCAAGCCGCGAAGGGGAGGGGGGAAACGCGGGGCCCCTCGCAGCTCCCCAAGCGCAGGCGGGCGGCGCAGGGCCGCGTAACCCCCCCCTCCGGTGCTGGGAGAGTGGTGAGGCCCGATCACGTGCTCGGGGGAGAGCGGTAGTGGCGGCAATTCCCGCCAGGGGGCGCCACGCGGCGGCGGGTAGGGGCGGGGCGCGCGCACGCGGGGGGCGCGTGATCGAGGGCGTGTGCGCGCGCGGCGTGCACGTGTGGTTGCAGGGCGGCGCACGTGTTGTTGCACGGAGGCGCGCGTGGGGTTGCGCGGGGCACGGCTGCGTGTGCACGGGGGGCGCGCGATTGCACGCGCGTGTGGAGCCCGGCGGGGGGTGGGGGCGGCCATGAGGTGAGGGGGGGGTCCTGGTGGGGGGGTCAGGGGGGTTTTGGGGGTGATTTTGGGGAGGTCGGGGATGGGGCTGGGGGGGATGGCGCAGTTCTGAGGGGGGGCTGGAGGTGATTTATGGGGGGTGTGGGGTTTTGGGGGGTCGTGGGGGCTCAGGGGCTGGGGGCTGCAGCACCTCCTGGGCCCAGCTGAGGGGCTCGGGGGCCTTGGGAGCACTGGGGCCAGGCTCGCAGCAGCTAGGGGGCCATTGGAGGCTGTGGGGACAGGCTGGGAGCTTTGGGGGTGTCCTTGGGGCTGGGGGGTTCTGGGGCCATGGGGGCTTTGGGGGTTTCTTTGGGGCTGAGGGGTGCTGGGACCAGTTCTGGCAGTGCCGTTTTGTCCCTGTGTGCTTTGGCTGCAAGGTCTTCGTGGGACGCTGTCCCCCACAGCACACAGGCAGCGGTGACCGTCCCCCCCCATCCCCTAAATCACAAAATCACTGAATGGTTTGGGCTGGAAGGGACTTACGGATTCCCTAACTCCAGCCCTACCGTGGCAGGGACGCCCCCCACCAGATCAGGTTGGCCAAGGCCTGGCCTCTAGCCCCTCCGGGGGTGGGGCAGCCACAGCCTGTCCCAGTGCCTCACACCCCCACAGTGACAAATTCCTCCTAATGCCCGGCCTAATTCTGTCCTCTTTTAATTTAAGACCACATTTAATGAGATCTCAACCTGCCTGGTGGTGTCTGGAGCTGTGGGTTTGCGACCCCATCCCAGAAAAGCAATGAGAAACCTCGCAGCCGTGGGGCTCAGCAGCCTCCTAACTGCCTGGAGGGTGTTTATTTTTGTTGTTAAAAGACGAGCATGTGTTTTGCTTCTATCCTGCTACTTCTACAGCTGCCTACTGGGGATTTTAAATTATTTTTATTATTTTATATTTCATTTACATCTGGAGGCCCTTTCATGCTAGACTCTGTACAAACACAGTCTTCCCTACTGAGCTTACAAGCTAGACAGACGATGAGAGAAATTAAGTGCTAATGGCTCCATTTTATAGCACGGAATTGAGACCTGCTGTTCTGTAGCGTTTGGTCTAGGATCACACAGGGAATGCGTAGGCAAGCTGGGAAGGGAACCAGATCTCACAGAACCAGATCTCACAAGCGCCAGTCTCCGTGCTGAGGCATTTGTCATCCCTCACCCTGCTGTTTCTTCAGAGCCTGCGGTGAAGAAGTGATCAGGACTCACTGAAATCAGGAGGAATTGGTTCACAAAGCCACGCCACGCCAAGAGCTTTGCTTAGGAAAGTGAACCGCTAGGTCAGAGGCAGAGCATAGAGCAAGCGTTAGAAAGTTAAAGCTGGAATTGAGAAGTTTCTGTATCGCTTTGGTGCATTGTCCACCTACTTGCAGGTGGTGGGTAGCCTTTTCTGTGCAGTCAACCATGGGTTCGGTGCTTAAAAGAGCACCAAAGTGCCTAGAAAGCTGAAATGGCAGGACGGGGAGGGTTGGCAGAAGCTCTAGTACTACAGATTGGCTTTGCACTGTTGTCCAGAGCCTGTCAAACCTCAACCAATGCTCTTACACATTTACTTTGCAGGGAAAGCTGGGGGATGCACAGTGTCCAGAAGCAGAGAGCACTTCAGCCGGGAGAACAGACCCCAGAAAACGTCAGTGTGGCAGGTAAGAGGGGGAGCAACCTTCTCCTCAAGTCCTCCAGCATCGCTGCATTTGTTCACGGGCTGAGAAGCATGGCTAAAAGCTGTGGGAGCAGGTTGGAGCCTCTCTGCAGCCGGACCAACAGCACAGCAGAGACAAAGTCACACAGCTCCCTGCTGCCAACCCACTCAAACCCCGTTATCTCAGCAGCTTACCCTGCAGTGCCTGTCCCTGCACCCAGATGTTTGCCATCAGTGATAAAATCCACATTTTCTGAGCAGTGGGAAGAGACTCACGCTCAAAATGTGACCTTGGCTATCCTGCTGGCAGTCCTGGTGTAATTAAAGGACAGTTCTTGCTCGGTTACTCCGAGCTAGTCTTTCCTGCTGTAACAGAGCGTCATGCACAAACACGCTATGATTCCATTTATCATTGCATTGCTAATTTTATTTTTTTGGTCTGCTTGGACATCTTTTAGAAAACAGCAGGAATTCCTTGCCTCTTGCACGTCTCCTAGGTTTTAATGGTGTTTGGATAATGTCTAGCGTTGAGCCTTAAAGGGGATGTCTGGTGCTTTATCTCTTGCACCCGTTTGGTTTGCGTGGGGAGGAGGTTGGCAGCATCTCGGAGAACAAAATACTGAAGTGTTTTTGTATGGGGGTGTGGAGAAACTTTCCTTGATAACAGATTTTATGTCACTGTATGTTTATTTCTTTGAAGTTTTGGTGGGTGGAGTGTGGACTGTGGGCTGTATCCCTTTCAGGTAAAAGCCAGCTGCATAGGTGGAGCAATCTTAGTTGTTTTGTTCATTTAGCTTCTGCAGAAAGCCACAAAGAAAGGACTGATTTTCTACGCAGACAGGGGAAAGAGGCACTACCAGGGCCAACCCCCATGGAGCCAGGAAGGTTTCAGTTAGCGATAAGCACGTTTGAAGGTGAAATGCAGGCAGTGAGCCACGTTTCAGAGCCCTGCCATGCACCCTTCTGTTTTTTTGGATGGTGGAGTCCCTCCGCAGTGGTGGATGGCATGGATGAGAAGGACGGCGTATCACAGGGCCTTTTCTGGTTTCGAGCACAGGAAATGTGTTGTGATGGAGGGGTTTTTAAACGTGTTGAAAGTAGCAATTCCCCCCATATCAGACACCATTAAAAATAGCGTGCAAAGGTAAATCACGTGCCATGTCTATTGGAAGTGTAGGCTTCATGGAAGCAGTGTTTAAGGTGTTTGGTCACCAGTGGCTGAAATAAGAACGTTTCCCCACTATGCAAGAAGCAGCCTAAATCTGTTAGCTTTCACATGCATTTTTGCTGAAAAATATTGAAAATCGTCTGTGACATAAACCCAGCAATCTGATAGGATGGTGGAATTTTAGGGAAACTGGAAGCTCGCTAGCAGTTAACACACGTACCATCTGATGCAGAAAATTCTCTTCTAACTTCTACCGCTGTGGCTTTCTCAGTGCTGTAAAATTTATGCCCTGGTAAGTTTGTTCTCAACTGCTGCATAAAAACGACTAGCTCTTTGAGGTCTTGGCTTAAATGACAGCTTGTACTCCTTGGGTCATCTACGAGAGCTCAGAAGCTGAATTTCGGGGTGGATGTCGGGGCAGTGGAGGGCTCAAGGGGTTTGGCTGGCTGTGGGAGTTTGTAGAAGTTGCTGTTACGTTCAAGGCAATTGGTTTTCAAAGGGCTGCTGCCAAAGTGCAGGTTTTGGAGCCACATGTGATAACAGAAAAGAAGTTGGGCTCTCCGTGGGTTAGATGAGGGAGCACAGAATTGAAAGAGTATTAATGCAATTGTGTAGAAGAGACGTGCAGTCTGATAGAGAGTTAACCAGGGCCTGTTTAAAAGCACTTCCAGTATATTTAATTTAAACCAAGCTAAATTTTTTAGCCTAGCTACCCACAGAGGACTCCGATGTGATTTCCCTAGTGCTTTTTGATGCCCCACTTTTGTTTCAGAGGATAACTTTTCCCGAGTTTTTTTCTCCAGGAGCTTCTGGCTGCTTGGGGAGCAGTCTGACAGCAGGGACATGGTGCTGGCTGTGATGGAGCATTCGTGGCTCAGCCTTTCCCACACGGTGGCAGCATCTCTCAAAGAGTCAGCTCTCTCTGGTCGTCTTTGCTTGCTGATTTACCCAGGCCTTCACACAGAGATCAGAGGTTTGGCTGGAAGCCTCCTTCCAAGAAGAGCACGCTTTTTCATTTCCTGGGAGTCTGGAAGTGAGAGGAGAGAGGAGCAACTTGGAGGGAGGGTTGTGGAGGAGATAATGTCCATGCAGTCTTTTTTTTTAAAAAAAAAAAAATCACAGCTTACTGACAGGCAGCTGAGACAGATTCCAGTGCTGTATGGTGACCAGAACCAAAAGCAGACTGTGACCTGTGGACTTGCTCTGTGTGTGCTGTGCCCTCGTGGCTTTCCAGAAGTTATCTTCTTGGGCTTGGGGAGGCTGCCAGTGCGTGGAGCACGTTGTCAGAGTGCCTTCTGTTACCTGACTTTGTATATAATCTGTATTTTTTCTCTTCTGATAGCTTCCCTTTGAGGAGAAGGAATTGTTTTCATCTTGGTTGCTGGTCACTGAGGCTTCAGTTTGTAGTGTGTTTCAGGGCATGTGCAGGGGGAAAAGCCTTGTAAGGAAAGACTCCTTTTGTGTTTCTGATTATAAAGGGAATTAATTTCCAAGCTGAAGATCACTGTTACTGCTTGGCAAGGAGATTGCTCCCTTCTTCCCAGAGTGCTGTATCCAATCTGTAAGGCATGGCCAGTCGTTAGAGCCATCAGGTGTCCTGGACACATCCAAGCTCCCCTCTTTTTCCACTTCTCCCTGCACTTTTCCACCCAAAAGCATTTTGCACGACAGGTGGGAACGTGTGGTGT
Source organism: Nettapus auritus (assembly GCA_011076525.1). NCBI lineage: Eukaryota > Metazoa > Chordata > Aves > Anseriformes > Anatidae > Nettapus > Nettapus auritus. The sequence goes on along the minus strand of CM021791.1, from coordinate 4,296,821 downwards.
CCCTCACATGCACCACATCCAAGACACTCCACTGTCTGACTGCACCTAGCAGCCTGGTTAGACAGCGATCCCGTGGGACAGAGACACAACCTCCCCAGGGAAAAGTTACTGCTGCGATGCCAGCCCGAGGGCTGTGGCTGGTGCCTGGCTGGTGCGTTGTCTCAATGCCCTTGGGTAGGAGCAGAGGTGGCTCTGCTGCTGGAGGTGTGCGTGGCAGCAGAGCCGCGTGGCAGGGCTGCAGGATGACGGGCCGTGCTCCACCGCCTCCTCCAGCAGCAGGCTGGGGTGCACGTCCAACGGCTGCAGCCCATGGTGTGCCCCAAACAGGATGCCCGGTTGGGGAGGCAGGCTCTGATAGCACTTCAGGTCTTGCTTCTGATGGCTCGGAGACCTCCTCTGATGTTTGTTGTCTGCAGCGTGCTTTAAAACAGCCTCCAGGCCTCCGACAGCACACCTCGCGGCTCTGTTAGCTGGTCCAGGCACTGAGGGGTTGCTCGCTCATACATGGGTGTGGGGTCCTACCAGGAGCTGCTGGCAATGAAGACGTTTTGATGAATCTTGTGAAGATCTGGTTATTTGCCACCTTGCACCTGGTGGGAGCGGTGTGTGCTGGAGTACAGCTCTGTGACTTCTGCTGAAGCTCACCTCCGTGTGCGGTCAGGTTGTCAAGTTTGAGCACAAGCTTTACAGCTACCTGTGACCCTCTGGCAGTGCAGAAGAGAAGCGACTGAGAAGGTGTTAACCTCTTCAAAGGAGCCTTGTGCAACTCCCCGTTGAAGAGCAGGGCTGAGAGCAGAGTGGCAAGTGCTGCTGGCTGTGTTAGTCATCCAGAAAGAGACTTGTTTTTCCTTCTCCCCCTCCCCGCCCTGGCACGGGGGTAGAGATTCTTTCTCACTGCTTGGTGTGGCCAAAAGTTAGAAGGAGAAACATGTTATCGTCAAGGGAATCAGTCAACTCTCCCCTAAAAACATAAGCTTTTATTTGTGCAGCTCCGGCAGCGAGATTTTTAGCGGGGGGTTGAATTTTGCTGCCATAGCCCCCGGAATCTGAAACCAGTTCTGCTGGGAGACATGCAAACCTGAACACGTGTGCGTGTTCACACCTCCTTCCACATTAACGTTCGCATGTAGATGGCTGATTCCCTGATAATAAGATGCAAAATGGTGTGGGTACTGCAGAAGTCTCGGGTTGTGCTGACTACCTGCTGCTTACATAAAGGAGCTGGGGAGCGCAGGAGGCCTCTGCGGCCGCCAGTCACCGTTTTCAGCTGGGTACGGGCACTTTGACCTTCCTTGTAATTAAAGTTGGTAAACCAGAATGCCTAACTAATTTCTAGACCGCACGAGGCCCGCAGGATCAAACTGAGGAAGTAACCAGTGATACCTTGGTCAGAGATTTTTCGATGTCCAACTCAGCACCTTCATTTTCAGGCGGTTGGGTAGGAAATGGATTGCCATTGCTGGCTGTGTGAAACATGTAAAAGCGCTCATGTTTCTTGGAAGTGAAGCCTTGAAGGAGTCTTTGGAAAAGGTGCTTTGACTCGTGAGTCACTTGTGAAGACTTTGGTTTTTTATTACGTGGCAGGTTAAGGGCCTTTTTTAAAAGCCTTTTCCTGTTTCTGGAAGCACTTGGCCACTTGGAGATGGTCAGTTAAAGTGGTACAAATTAGGATGCTGTCCCAGAGGAGCAGAGATCTTGAGGCTTACGCTGCTGCGTGACCTCCAGGACAGGCACAGGCTGCTGAGGTCAGTGAATTTGTCACGGTCCTGCCACTACCCAGGGCTTCTGCAGCAGTTTTAGGATTCTTCAAGCCTTAACAGACATACGAAATCCATCTGCTCCTGCTGCAGAGCCAATGAAACTGTCAGCACCTAGGGAAAAACGCAGTAAGTAGCTTCTCTTTCCTGTGCTTTTTCAGAAGTACGCTTGGTTGCACGTGTATACCAATGGGATTTTGCCTCTTCTCCTCTCATGTTGCATAGCATGAAAAATGCATACCAGCTCCCAAGGTGATGCAAAGACATTTCACGAAGGTTTCTGTTGCTCTCGGTGCATTTTAGGCCAAGGTAAAGAAGAAAGAGTTGAGAATACGTGGGAGAAGCTCTGGTTTCGATAAAGGATGATGTGTGCAGGCTTTGAATCCTGGAATGCTTCTTGGGCTATTTATGGCACTGGAGATGATTGGGGCTTTTCTTTGCTTGCAGGATGATTTTAGGCATTAGAATTGGTCATCAGTCACAGAAATTTCCCAGTCAAGCGTTTAATCTCTCAGAAATTAGGGTTTTGTGCAACAGGGCTTGTCAGTAAAGAAAGGAAAGTAAATATCTGCTCGCTATCTTATTTTAGACAATTGAATTAAAAAAACAAAGCAGCAGAAGGGAAGTTAGAGTTTCAGTTCCTGCAAGCTGAAGATTTGCATGGGTTCAGCAATGACAAATACATGAGATCATGCCTAGATCGGCTCCGAACCTGCCACGCATGTGCTAGAGGTGAACGAAAAGCCTCTGTACTTGCCAAGACCTGAATAAGGTTTTCATAAGGAGCTGTGGCAGTGGCAGGTGGTGTTCGCTACCAAGGTTTCACTCCCTGCTCAGGTAGCAGTCTCGGCTCTGTGAAGGACTGGGGTCTTACAGGAAGGTGAAAGTGAAAACTAACTTCCCGTGCAGTTTGGAAATAGGCTAGCCCGCTACTCACAACCGTGCACCACCGCACTTGAAAACTTGCCGTTTCTGCAAAACCTGAACGTGGTGGGACTGCTTTTCTGTTTCAAGAAGAGAGTGGGAAGGCTCCTATCTGAGGCACTAGTACTAGGGCTAGGTTCTCCTACTGCTGCTTCGGCAGAGTGACGTTTCCGTCTCTGCTTCAGCGCTCGGGGAAGAGGGATGGGGCTGGCTCACATCACTGAGCAGCAGAGGCAGGGATAGGAGCTACATTTCTTAACTCTTGTCCAAAGTTTTGACCGTTGGATCAGACTGAAGGTCCTCTCCCCTTGCTGTACCACTTCTGGAAACATGCAAAAAAAGGAAGCTACGTTGGTTGCATTTCCTTGGAGTAGAATTGCTCAGTGCCAGTCTGGAGGTTTGGGCATTCAAGCAGGAAAAGACCTGGCAGAGAGCAAATTCTGCTAGGTAATCCTCATTTCTCCAGTCAGCCACCTCCTTCTTTTCATCTTTTTATGCCTTTCTCATTCTTGTCATTTGGCATGGTGCATTGGGCTACTAACACAGGTCACCGCAAAGAATAAGCTGACGGTTTTGGGGAGTGCGTAAGAAAAAAATCAACAAAACCCTGTTAAGGACCCATCCCATCGCGTGCCTTTTGTTTTTATGGTCTTTCACATCCAGTGCTGGAGAGTTCATTGTGTTAAATGATAATTCTCTTCTCCAGCCCTCCAAAGCATACTCTCACCACGCCAGGAGCTGTAGTAAGGTGGGCTGGCGGTGGGTTGTGCCACACGCTGCTGTTTATTTTATATTCTTTATATTTATCTAGTTAGTTTATATTACCTATGTCAGCTGCACAACATTAGGCTCTGAGGTGGTCCTGCCTTGATTTAATCCCTAAAAAGTCATTGCTTTTCAGTCTCCTCAGGATTTACTCACTTAGAGGTCAGGAAGCTGCTTGTGATGGCATGAACAAGGGGCAGCTGAGACCTCAGCTGATTTCAGTTTCCCCAGAACCATCCCATGATGGCTCAGCTTGCAAGGAGAAATACCCTGGTGTGGAAGGGGAACCCGTCGATAGCTGCCTTGGGGAGGCAGGGTCGATGCCTCAGTAGGTGGGGAAACACCTGGGGGGGGAAAATCGTTGGCCATGAAAAAAAATTGTCCCCTGAGAACTGACACCTCCACCCCGAGAACAGGAGCTTGATTTATTTTTCCATATAAAAGAAGATGTGGGGAGAGGAAACTATAGCCCACCGTCAGCTACCCTGATTGATGCAGAGTGCCGCCACCCTTCCTCATCACCCACGTGCATTATTTTTAGGGTTTGTTTGCCTCAGCTCATTCTTTCTTAGGGTTACGAGTACTTCCCTCCCGCAGCTACCCAGGTGGCACATCAGCAACCACAGCTATGCCTGGAGAATGTTCCCCTTCACCATCGTGTTCATCAGTTCATTCTCCAGCAAGTGTAAAAAAAAAAAAGTGACAGAGAACTGGCAAGAAAGGAGAAACAATTAACAGTGATGCTGTATGAGGAAGGTGTCAGAAGAACCACCCGGAGTCCGCACGACTCCGTTGGACTTTTTGAGCTAGGTTATTGCAGACTGTGACCCCCTTCTGTAACTAGAACCAGGCTTTTTTAATTGACTTTGTAAAGATTTCAGACTGAGGTTGGTCCTGGTCCCTTAGTGAAGAGTTTCTTTTTCTGTCTTGCTGGTTAAAGTTACTAAAATGGGTTAAATCCACCCTGGAAACGTACTTTTTCTGTGCAGAACAGATTCTGCCCGGTTTGGCTGGGACATTTATGGTGTGAGGTGTGGTGTTGGTTGCTTGCCTGGTGGGCTGGGTTTTACTAGCTTAAATCAGGGTTGTAAGCTGTGAATCTGCTTTCTTAAAACTCAGGAACTTTCCTGTTTAAAAGTTTGATTTACGGTCGCTTTTGAGAGGCGCAGGGAGTTGTTAGGGAGTTGCTGTAAGTGCAGCAGCGTTCTCAAAACTCCAGTCCTGTTTCAGGTTTGTGTGGTCTGGTTCAGAGCTCCTGCTTCAGCAGGCTGTGTCTCTCGTACGGATGAGTTCCCTGGATTCCAGAGCAGTGGAGCCTTCTGACCTAGTTGTGGCGAGCGAGACCTGATGTTTATTTAAGGAGCCTTGGGTTTAGACTTATTATCTAGAGTGGTATTGTGGTGCAGTGGTCTCGAGATGCTTCTTATCACTACTTGAACCTCTGGACCAGATGCTGAAACTAGCCCAGTGCTTTCTCTCTAGGGAGAAGCCGTGAGAGACGTGCATTGGATAGTGAGAGCAGAAATGATCCTTGCTTTTGGCACTCAAACGTTAAGCTAGACGTTTGTCACATCTGGTTTTCTCTGAGGTTCGTTTTCTGTTCTCTTTAATTCCATGGTTGCAGTTGTAAGATAGTTTTATAAAGGATAATGACCATCCCTGTGTACCCTGGGGGCTATATCAACCGGGGAGGTCAGGAAGAAACAGTCTGTGTGTGTTAATGATGCAGCATCGGCCAGTTTGAGATGCGGAGATGGGTTAGATGGGCAGCTCATCTCAACTAATGAGTCAGTTGCTGCTATGCCTGTGTAGGTAGGTTTTTAAGCTGTGGTTACTGCCTCTCCCTGTGAGCAATTTGCACAATAACGTGGTGTTTTCATTACTGACCTTTTAAATTAAAAGTGAATGGTAAAATGTTGGGTTATGAGAGCTTATCACGCACGTAGACATCGGGTATATCCAGTACTGGGGCAGTGTTAAGGCAATTAAGCTGAGAGTAAAAATAAAGACAGACACCACTACTAAATCTGTTGGTGACTTGTTTACTGTATAATGAGGAAAACCAAATTTTTTAAAAATTAGAATGTTTCACGCTTTTTTTTTTCCTGTGGGGCAGTACTGATTTGAAGCTAGGGTGACCAACAAACAGCTCTTGGCAGGATCAGGATATGATATGAACTCTTACGATACACACAAGATACATCCTGTGCAGGAAATACAAGGGAAAAACCAAAGGTATTTTTAAAATCATTATAATTTATTTTCCACAGGTAGCAAAATACAGTCAGTTTTCAGACGTAAGTAGAGAATCTCAAGTTAGGATCTTAGGTCAATGTTAATATGTTTCATCAAGTGGCAGGCTTATTCTCTCCGTTAAACTTTCAGATGAGCCATGCACTCTGAAGTCACTGCTGTCGTGTTGAGGAGGCACCAGATGCAGCTGTCCCAGATGCTGCTTTAGTTTCTCATTCTTATAAAGGCAGCTGCATGTTTTCCTATTTAGAATACATCTGGTTGACAAAAACATAGAAAATTCTCAGCTTATAGAAGGGGAATGGCTTTTATTAAACAGGAGACGGGTACAGTTGCATTTTCTGTTGGAGCAGTTTTCCTTGCTAGAATAATTTAGGTGAGTGTATTTTTTATAAAAAGGTTCAGTTAAAGCAGTGTATTTTCAGGGTACATTCATGTACATATTTAACATTTTTATGAAAAGCAGCTTTAGATGTATGAATACACATCAAGAGTATACTGTTACTGATGAAGAAAAGTAAAAAGACTCTTTATTATAGGTATTCCTTACTCTGGCAAATTTCATATTAGCCAAGCGCCTTGTCTGTGCAAGGACCGTAGGGAAAAAACAAGAGCAAATGACTATTCAGTGTGTCAGTCTTAACCCTCCCCTTTTATACGACAGAGAAGGAGCACTTATCATATGTGTTACATGGCCATTCTAAAAGAAAATGCTTGAAACAACTGGATGGGATTGTCACTCAACATAGGTAACTCAGAGCAGAATGAATTTCCTGGCAAAATCCCACACCCCTAAGCCAAAAGGTTTAGGAAGGGGAATTTATGTACTGATTGGCAGACAGCTGCATAAGTGGCAGCATTATCTCAAAACTAGCTATTTGGATTCTCTCTTTGAAGGCTGATTTTTGTTCTTGTTTCTCTAGAACAAAATCTCTGGTTTTTGACCTATGATCCAGAAAGTTCCCTGCATGTCTCCTAATGGTTCCATGAGTTGTACTGAAAGAAGTGTGTCTGTTTAGCAGGCGTATATTTTGCTCTGCATGGCTCTGTATGTCCGCTGTATTGTGCCTTACAGGTTCCCCAAATCAAAACTGTTCAACTGCTGCTCTGGAAGGTGAGCATGGTATGTCCGCTGAGTTAGGTTCCTGCCCGGTACCAAGAGCAGTTCATGGCCAAGACCTTTTGCCATTGATGTCTGGCTCTGGGGAGAGCTGTGTGCTGTGGGGATTAGAGCGTGCTAGTCAATAACAGATGCACAAACAATTGCAGCAACTCCTCCCCAGTTGACATTCAGATGTCCTGTAACAGCAGTTCCCAGGGTATTAGTCTGTCGGTAGGAATCTTCATTCTTCTAGTAAATGCATCAACTGGCGTAACATTCAGGGTTTCTTTTCAAGGTCTTGTTTTACATGACAATAATCTGTTGTTCAGCTGCCATGTTCCTTTCAAGTACATGACCCTGGCAGTAATCTTCAAGTCTGTGACCGTCCTTTGCATTAAATCAAACTGCAGTGAATGGCTTCTTTATTAGAAGTGACAGTATGAATGCAAAACACATTTTCAGTAGCTTATAAGTGAAATACGTATATGACTTATAAAAAAGACAGCTGCAACAGTCCTTCAGAAAGACACACTGGTTGGGAAGGGAGAAGAAAACCCACATTTGTGTTTTTTATCTCTTGAGGTCAGCAAGAAGCAGCACAGAAAGCCCCCACACGTATGTGAAAATCAGCAGACTGCGTCCACAGGAGCTGATAAAGCTAGATATAAGAGAGCTTCAGATACTGGCAAATAGCAGTGGTTGGACCATGGGCACAACTGTGTCCTGAATTTAAGTCTTGCTTTAAGAAACAGATACAAACTTGTCCTGGGCTAGAATCTGTAAAATGCTGAGCATTCCTGCACCAGTCTGCCAAAACACGTGCTTTAATATCAACCGCATGTGTAAAGACTTGCTCATCATGCCAGTAGTAACGATGACATTTGGACGGGCTGAATGCCTAGGTGGTAAAACATAATGTTTTGAGTACCTGTCTGGATTGGTGCAGAAGTGTCTGTTTCTTAGTTCAAGTTTGTATCCTCGGTGGCTGGGGAGGCATCAGTTATTTGGTGCTTGTAACTTGTCTTTGTGCAAGAAGTTTGAATCTAAACTTTGCTAGCTACCCCTGCGTCAGCCCCTCTGCAGGCGGACGTCTTTTCAGAAGCTGAAGGAGGCTTTGTTGCTAAAGTGAAGCAGCTTTTCTAAAAAATACAAGTCGATGTTGGGGTGCAATAACTTGTGCTCCGTAGGATTCACCTTCCTTATAGGTGAAACACCAGATATCGTTGCTACAGGCAAAAGCGAAGTGGCTGCTCTTTTCCTGACAAACCTGAGATGCCACAATCATATGCATAGCTATTGAAATTATGCACGTCATACCAAATACAGATTTGGTATTAGTTAAGCAAATTTCTCACTTTTCGTAGGGAAGGCAGGGCTGAGAGTTGCATGCTAGGACACTTCACAGCTTATATTGCATATTGTATTACGCTTGGAGGCTGAGTCCGTTGGTACTGCTTTGTCTTGAATGCTGAATTAGTGCAACAGGCATCGTTTTTGTATTTATGGAGAGTAAAAGATGGTCTTATTAAATGCAACGTTCAAAGCAAGGACAATGCTCTTGGAAGTTCAGCTCTAAAACAAGCAGTTCTGTTGCACGTGTCTGTCTCTCTTGCTATCTGTTGCTTTTAAGGAAAATGTTCTATTTTGAGCATTTCTGATTTAGACTAGGAAAGACTAAAAATAAAGGTGAAATGGCATGATAAATTCAAGACTCACTGGTCTCCCTTTCCCTTGCTTTACTATTAGTCATAGCTTTGTCAAAGTCTCTTCATCCATGTAAAGTACTGGACAGCAATGATCATTGAGGGGAATACGGGGAGGTTCCTTGGTTTTCCTCTTACAGCTGCCTTTCTTAAAGTAGTGGCAGGTCTTCCTCTATCAGTAATTCAAAATAGAAGCAGTGTACACAACCGCGCCAGCCTTCAGTTTGGTTAAAACCTTCCTGGAGCTCTCTTCACGGGGAGAAGGTGGTGGTTGTCTCTGTCTCCATGGCAAAGGAAAACCTCTTGCTCTCACGGCAGGCAGACAGCTGCCAGAGACGCTTCTGGCTCAGGCAGCCCAGCTCCTTCAGAAGCTTGAAGAGGTCGTTGCGGAACTTGACGCCGATGAAGGCGTAGAGGAAGGGATTGAGGCAGCATCGGAAGCAGGCCAGGGTGTAGGTCACGTCATCTGCCATGTCGAGCTTCTTGCTCTCCTCACAGGAGGTGGTGTGGTTGAAGGCTGAGATGGTCTTGGCCAGCATGACGCTGTTGTAGGGCAGCTGGAAGACAATGAAGACGATTACCACGGCAATGATCACCTTGATGGCTTTGTTCTTCTCAAAGTTGCGGGCCTGGAGTAATGTTTTGATAATGATGAGGTAGCAGACAGACATGACCACCAGGGGAAATAAGAAGCCAAAGACCATTTGGGATACTTTGATGCCGGTGTTGAAAGTCTGCAGGTCGTTAGCAATGATGGAGCAGCGGGGATGGTTGTCCGGGTTATTCACACCGCTGTGAACCAGCTCGGGGATTGAGAGGATGAAGGCCAGGAGCCAGATGACAACACACGTGATCTTGCTAATGAATATCATCTGGGGACGGAAGCGGTGGGCTGAGGCGGCCTGAACAATGGCAAAGTACCTGTCGATGCTGATGGACAGGAGGAGCAGCATCCCGCTGAAGAAACTCATTTTGCAGATGCAATAGACCGCTTTGCAGGCGGATTCCCCAAAACACCAGTACGTGGCTGCACTTGTGGCCCAAAACGGGAGGGTGAGCAGGAAGAGGATGTCTGCCAGGGCCAGGTTCAGCAGGTAGATGTCCGTCATGGTCTTCAGCCTCTTGAAGTAGATGTAGGTGACCATGACCAGCCCGTTCCCCAGCAGCCCCGTGAAGCAGATGAGGGAGTACATGGCTGGGAGGAAGGCAGCGCGGAAGTTACGGACTTCTTCCTTCTCACACACGGTCTCAAACATGGTGTAGTCGATGGTGGTGTTGGAGTCATAGTCATCGGTGACGTTGTTCCCAGAACAGAACTGGAACAGAGAAACGGGGGAAAAAAGGCACATTGAGACAGGTACTGTGGGTGCATGGCTGCTGCCCCGCTGCGGGTGGTGTCTGGCAGGGGCCTGATGCTGGTCAATAAAGCAGCAGAAATGCCCGGACACGGCCAGCAGAGAAGTCCCAGGGAGTTCCCTTGGTGAATGGAGTTGGCAGGGTCTCGTGGCTGAGAGCTTTCTGGATAAATGTAGGGCTTGGGGTTTTTTGGGGGCTCGTTATGGGAATTTGATGAGAAATGTTAGCGCTCAGCCAAAACAACACCTGAGAACATTCAAACGCGTGGCTGTTTTCCAGAATGTTTCAGGACCCAAATACAGCTGTATGTACACGGTTGTCAGGTAAAATAGGAAAAATAACACATCCTTTGGTGTTCTTCTCTCAACAGAGACAAAATTTCCTCTTGACCTCTACTCGTTAGGCGTTCTCTAAGTTCAGTTTCACCTCCCGTCCCCACCTGAGATACGTCTGGTGCTCACACACACTTCTCACTTGTGAAAGTGCTACGAGAGGGGTGCAACTGTTGGCTTTGTAACCAGCAGCAACGTGGCACCGTGAGCACCGGTGTTCTCATGGGCTTCCTTGTCCTCCTGCCTTCTCCTCCCTCCCTCCCAGCTAGGGGTGAGCCTGCAAAATAGCTAACCCAGTGGTGTGAACAAAGGGCTCTGTGGGAAGACAAAGCCGGAGCCTCCCTTGGCTGTTTTTTTTTTTTTCTGCTAAATTAATGGAGGTGTCAATGAAACTGTGAGGAAACACGGCGAGTGAAGCAGGAAATTGTTACCGTGCTGACACGGACGAGTTGCTGGTGTCTCATTCACAGGCCCCTGCCCCTGATTTAAGCTCTGATTATTCTTGTTTCATCTTCCTACACTGACATAATCTACAGGGCAGACTGAGCTTGTGGTATCTGTGCCCTGCTTTTTTTGAGACTTATTAGTCTCCAGTACCTTCTCTCCATTGCAGAGAGATGAAAGGTTTCCCCTGGATACCTCTGCGTGTTATCACCGAATATCTCAGCGCACTCTCCATCTCAGGTAGGCTTGGCTTTTACCACATCCTGCGTGCTATCTGGAGGCATGCCACCAGAAGTGAAAGGGAAAAGAAGCAGGCTGCAAAACCCTCCCTGCCTTGCTGAGCCTCTCAGAGAGCCCAAGCAGGGGACCATGGCGTGGTTGAGGCTGCTGCTGTGGTTGCAGGAGCGTGAGTGCCGGGGGCCAGGCCCGTGGTTCAGGAGCAGGTCACAGCAGAGCTCGGTGCTTGGGCTTCTCCTTCCTGCTTCAGATTTACTCTGAGCAGGAACAGGCAGAAGATGAATGTCACATTCGAGGCAGCTGCACTCTTCCTCCTTGGGTATGTCAGCTCTTCAGTACTTAGAGCAGGTAAAGCCCAGCACTGTGAGCAGGTACTTCTGAAGAGCACCGGGCTGACTTTTCAGCAGTGCTCTTCGTCTGATATTTTTATCTTTCCTGAAAATGCTCACTTTGTTGCTATAATGGAAAGTGGTTCTAACAGAAAACACCACCTTTAGAATCCATCTATGTAGCTGTCTGTGTTCGTTGTTTGCATTTCTTTTGTTTGTTTTTCTTCATGCTTTAGCAATGCTCTCTGCTTTCTCACCGCCCACCTCCAAACGTGCTGGGCTCTGATCGTGAGCAGCCCTGTCCCCTACGGATCTCTCCAGGCTGTGGGTGGCTGCTGTTTTGCGTGTCAAAGTTTTCAAGATCTCTCTTTACCCACAACACAAACACGGCTGGATTTCAACAACGTTGTTTTCAACATCTTACCTGAAAAATTAGAGGAAGGCTGAAAACAAGGGTGACCTTTAACTGTTTACCTGTAGAAGAAGGAGACGCTGTGTTAGTATCAGCACTTAAGTAGGGATTTCCACACGATGCTTGTTTTGAAAAAGCAGTGGTAGCGTACTTGACTGCGGCATTGTCAACTCTGCAAAGCTCTCCACAGCTGCATAAACAAAAAAGTGATGAAGATGCTAACAGGATAGCCCAGGGTCACGTAACAAGTCACTGTCAAGCATAGATTAAGTCTCAGAAATCCAGCCCCTCCAGTCTCATCTATAAAGGCTGATAACAGAAGACAGTTAATTTGCACGTAGTGTAGCAATTTGTGTTTTAGACTTTTTTTCCTCAATCGGTCGTTGTTCCCTCCCCCTCCAGCTTCAGGCTTTTGCTAGGCACGATCAGCAGCCGGTCTCCTGTGCTGCCATCTGAGCTGAGGGTGTAGCATACCCAACACACATGTAAAAACATACAGCTGTGAGTGCAATAGATTTGGCCCAGCTGTTCCCTGACAGAGAAGTGACCGGACTGCAGAACAGGAAAGCTCGGCTCCCTGCAGGATATACATAACTGAAGCTGGCTGAAATTTATTGCTTGTCTAAATGTCAGAGCTGGCTTGTGCTGCCTTTGGATGTGGAGACACAGCACGCTGACAGCTGGGGGAAAAAATTAAATTCGGAGCCAGATGTGATAATGGTGAGAGCAATCTCAGACAAACAGCTCTTCCTGCTGTGGTTAGCAGAGACGGAGAGGCCAGTGAAAGCTTTCTCTTCTCTCTATTTAAAGCACATGCCAGCATCTACCCCAGGCGGTTGTGACTGTAAGCTGCCCAAGCTAGAAGGCGATCTGGCAGCTGTGAGAAAGCCCTCAGTGTGTGCTCTGGCCTGAGCAGAACGTGTCCTTCCTTGAGGAGAGTTGGCATCTCCTGTTTTGAGCATTGTGCTTGTGATTCCCCCCAGAAAAGCGGTCACAGCACCGAGCCCGACGGAGCTCAAGAGGCGTTTGGACAGTGCTCAGAAACATGGTTTGATTTTTGGGTGGTCCTGGCTGGAGCCAGGAGCTGGACCCGATGATCCTTGTGGTCCATTCCAAGTCAGGATGTTCTGTGATTCTGTGCTGCCCTCTCGGCACCAGCTGGTTCCCCGCACAGCAGCCCCCTGCTTCCCCACAGATGATGTGGTCCAGGAGTGTTGAGCAAGGCTGGGGCAGAGGCAGGAGATCCCTTTGGCGTTTGGCTGCCTGTTTCCTCTAACGAGCACGCCTTCCTCCTACAGATAAGCCTGTTTTTTCATAAATTTGACTGAATCCTTTGCCCTTGTGCTGTTCAGCAGCCTGTTGTACACAGCTCTGTTCTGGATTGCTGCCTGCTGTTTCTTTGCAGAGCTCCTTCGCACCCTCCCCTGCTCTGCCAGTCTCCTGTTCAGGTACTGAACTGGACCAGGAGAATGAATTTCACTACTTCAGGTAATTGCCCACCATAACAGCATCATAAGAACAGCAGTAGTTACATCAGTATCTGTGATTGCAGATGCTTAATTACACGTGAGGGGCAATACATGGGTGAAATGTGCAAAACCTCGTATTTCTCATTCCCTGGGGCCTGTACGTGAGCTTCCCACTAGGCCTCGTAGAAGTTTGTGCCTTGTCATCCTCCTCCCCACCTCTTAAATTCCTCGTTTATCCTCGTGCTCCTGGGTGCTTAGTTATGTTACTAGACCCCTCACCTCTGAATCCTCCTGGGGGAATCTGAAACACGTGGAAGTGCCTCATTAGTGCAGGAGGAGAGTGTGTCACGGTATCTTGGCCAAGATTAGGCTTGAGGGGAAAGGAGGAGGCCTGGCTAAATGCAGTTTCTGTCTGTCCAATGTCTTGTGGTCTGACCAGTCCTAGACTGCAGGAAGAGCTTCAGTGAGCACCTGATACAGCCATCTCTCCCTTAAAGATGCTTATCGAGCTTTTGCATATCACACACAGGAAATGCACCAAAAGCCCAAACCACTTACATTTACCCAGCGTGTTAAAGCAAGCCTAAGATGTAGTTGCCTTCCCTGCCTGGGACAATGGCATATGGTCCCTGCAAAAAAAAGCCCTGTTGGAGCCTAAATGATCTGTCCCAGAGTCTTATTAGCCTGGTTTCCTAGGGACTCCTGCAGGCTGTGTTTATGCCTGCCTGTGTTTACTGATTGTTACGCCTACTGGCCACTGTCAGCCCCGTTTGTCAGGGGCCGAGGCCTCAAAGATAGTTAACTTCTGAGAATTTATATGAAAAGGAGGCAGAGGAGAGCTGCTCTGAGTCCCCACGGGAAGGACACCAACTTAAATCCTGCTCAGTTTTTCCACCCAAAGAGCACAACCACGGTGCCTCCTAGTGCCAGGCTGATGCACCAGCACGGCCATCCACAGGCTCTTGCCCTCCAAGTGCAATACCCTTTTCTTCTGGTTGTTGCATCTCCCTTCACTTCCCAGGGCTGGTCCAGCCCCTGCTTAAACTGAAAAATCCTGAATGCCTAGCAGCAGTGAGGTGTTTTTTAAGCACACTTTGAAGTGTCTAACGAAACGGGACTGATAACCAAGTGACTCAACTGACGATTCTGAAACAGTTCAGCTAAGTATCATTCCTTTGAAGAACTTCACAATCTTTTTTTCCCTCGGTTACTGGTTTAGGTATCTTAAATGTCAAACTATTTTCAATATAAAAAGAGCTTGCACCGTTCCTTCCTCTCCTTCAGTCCCCCCCCCACCTCAGCTTACGCATTTGCAGAGGCACAACTGGTGATGCAGTTCAGCCTCGTGGTCTCCCGCACGACTTTGTCGAGCGGGTCCCTGAGTCACTGGTTTCAGGTCAACTGGCCGAAACTCACTTCTTGCTGCAGTGCTCGTAGGAGTCCAGGGCAGTGGGGGAAGGGAGAGGGGAGCAGAAGCAAATGGGTTGCAGAGAGGAAACGAGACCCGCTTTGGCGTTAAATGGGCAATTTTAGGTAGCTTTACTTTTTCTTGCCTCTGGCAGTTCTCGGCTGCGGGTATTTTTGTAAAGTTTCGTTCCTCAAAATATTAAGAAAAAACCCTCTCAAAAGTCCCCGCAAACAGTTGAACGAACAACGTTACTTACAAAAAGACAACAACAAAAAAATTACAGTTAATGAGTCAACGCATGCTGTGAAGCCCAGAGTAAGCCCCCTGCCATGGTGATGCACTGCTTTGCTGCACTTCTCAAAAGCACGCTCCCTTCCTGGGAAAACATGGTGAAAAGGAGAACTGCTCAGAGAAAGAGGGAAGGGGTTCTGCTCTCTGGGAATATCCCAGCACAGCTTTTATCAGTTGGATGGTTAGGAGATGACTTCCACCAGCTCACTCCTATGAAAGGTGGCAGCAGTTTTGAAAGCTGCTTAAAACTGCCCTGTGTCTGCACCTCTTTGCTCACTGATAGACGTGCAGCTGCTGATGGCAGTGGTCGGAGAGATCAGGCATCAGCAGGTCGGATTTGGAAATCTTGGTCCATGGAGTAGGCACAGGGACTGGGATTCATCTTACTGTGTTCTAGCCATCAGCATCTGCTTAATTGCTTAGGCTCCCTTGATAGCAAAGGGAATGAAAATGCTTTTAAGGCAGTCCTGGTACAGTTCGTTTCATGCTGTAGCAGAAGAGTGGGCTTGTAGGTTTGGACAGATGAATCCCATGCAGTTTATCTGAGTCTCCTTCAGCATCAGGAGCCAATCTTAGGCAAGATAAAATAAGCAGTAGTAGCAGCAAATCCCCGCAGATATGCCCAGAATTAGATTCAAGCATGGAATTAGGAAAAAAAAAAAGGGGGAATGGTAGCTAAGTAACAGCCGAAGAACTTCTCACAGCAAGAAGGATTTGGTAGAAAGTCTCCCCAGAGGTGGAAGGAGGAGCAGAAACACAACCAAATAGGATGTTTTAAACTGGACAAGCAATCCTGCAGAGGGAATCGCTGGGGCTTCTTCTTCCCTCTTGTTCTGCAGGTCAGCTCTTCCCAAAAAGATTTGGCTCTAACCGTGGGGAAGCAGCTGCTCACCTCTGTTGATGCTGAGGGATGTGCAAAGTGAAAAGCAAGAGTCGGAAATGCTTTTGTGAGTACTACAAAGCTGAGCAAACCTGCTCTGGTTATTTATTTATTTATTATGTTGGCCAGGACTGCACAGTAATCAGTCTCGAGTATCTTAGCACACGTGTAAGCAGTGAGTAACGCACTGTTGATAGCTGTACCCATACACCAGTTTCTGGTGCCTCTTCACCATCAGTACGGTAGGCTTTTGGGGGAAGAACCGGATCTTTCTGAGAAGAATTAATCATACTTAAATAATATAATGACTTTTGGCAGTTAACAGCTCAGTGCCTGTTCCCCCCTCCTTTCCCCTGTGTTTCTCACAACTGACAAAGGAAAGATGAGCATTTTCACTGCTGAAATGAGGGTAACAGAACTACTTCTATTTCCTACATTCATACATTTGTGTCGGAGAAGTTGGTTATCTGTCTCCACCTCATTTAGGAAATTGTGAATCAAAAGGCAAGATAAACAGAGATTAGCAAATTTAAAAAAGCCGTCAGATGAGCCAATCTTCTTTCCTATACAACTGTCTAAGAGCAATGCTGTTCATATTCCAACGCTGATCAATATTTCTTTAGGACTATCCCTTTGAAACACAATAGTAGGACAGAGAACCTGAAGCATGAAAATTGCCACGCTCTATCAGGTTCTCACTAGTTCTTTGTCTTTTTTCTGTCATGCCTTTACCAGTTAACTAAGGTCAGACTAACAGCTGTCCCCCGTTAAACAGGAGACCTACAACACAACTTCATGGTGTTAACAGGGGCCAAAAGTTTAAACGAGATCACAAAGAGTGATTTATGGCCAGCAGCTCCAGTTGGGTTATGACACGTTGGTTTGTATGCAGCCTCTGGCTCAGGAATTTCCTAAGCCACTGATTGCTAGAAGCTCTGAGGATGCATCCACAAGAAGACTCCCTCTGCCCATTCCCTGCTCCTGCCTCGTGGATCCTGTGGTGTCCAGTACCCCTGTTTTGCACCAAGCAGGAGCATACTGCACCCCCCAGCTGCTTTTCATCACTTTCACTTCCCAGGTTGAGAGAGACCTGAGCTCCCCTTCCTAACTTAGCACAGGTTTAGCTCCAGCTGCACTGTTTATTGCTTTACATTGGGATACTGCAAGTGGAACACCCTCTGCTTGATCCAGAGATCACTGCAGACCTTCCAAGAGGAGAAAGCCCTGCCTGGAAGATGAGTAGTTTGGGGGCTGAAACACCGGACAAAGATACCACAAGTGGTTATTTTCCCTGACGGTACAAGGCTAGCTTTCTCCGTGATATTGCATGAGTTAAAGTTTTGCATCTCCATTTCACAACTTCTTCAAAAAATGGGGAGTCCAATACTCCTCATTCTTGTGCTGCAGCCTAAGGCACATGCAGGGAGTTGGGCACTCAAATCTCAGCATTCGCAGGCTGTCTAGTTGTGTCTGCAATGCTTGACACAAGACATCTGCACCTGCCTTCATACGGCTTGGTGCAGTGTTGAAATGCATAGGGAATCCTCTCACATCCCAGTTAATTCAAAGCTTTGATTTAAAAATGTGACAGAAGAAAGGCAGACCGCTCCCATTCTGTACTATGGCAAAGGACCATTCATTACATCTGGAATTGGGCTTCACTGGAATGAACTCCGTGGCTACCATCCCATCCCTCTCACCATCCTTATTACAACACTGACCACGTTGCCTGGCACAGGGAGGTATTAGTTGTGATATAAACCCCTTTTAGTTGATCTGGTTTAATGCACCCTCATGAGGTATTATTACATTTGTCCCTCTTCCCTGCACCTCCCTCATTCACCCTGGAATTAATGTTTGTAAAAATAATATAGCAAAAAAAAAAAGGAATAAATCATACAGTCTTAAAGAAAAGAGCTTGTATCTCATCTCCACATCTCTGCCCCACAGTGTGTTTGCCTCCTACAGCCCACCACCCACTCACGCTCTGTGAAGTCGGTGCCTGCGGAGCACTGGATGCGAAGTGACAATAACAAATAACAAAAAGTTTGAAACTTTCTGCAAGAGACAGAAACGAGTCTTGTGCCTCCTGGGCTAATGGGGACGGCATGTGCCAACGAGCTGATGCTTCTCGCTTATTGCTCTGCTCCATGTGCTTGGTGATGGAGAACTCCGTTGGGATGCAGACCCCAGCTCAGGGCTGCTCCAGCAAAGCCACAGTTTTTAGAGCAGTTCAAAGTCTTGTGGTTGCTCTAAAGATATTAATTTATAGACAGTTTGCCTAAGATTAGACAAGTTTAGCCAAGAATAAACTCTCAATCCCTTGATTTATTCATGGAATTAAAATATTGCCAAGGAGATGGCTTTTTTTTTTTTTTAAGGGAACATGAAAAAAGATAGGAATGATATGAGAAGAGCTCACTGGCTTTGGGTCTGAGAAGCCCCCTTGAAATTCCCTCCAAGCTTTTTTTTTTTTTTTTTTAAAAAATGTTTCTGAAGTAATTGACTTGAGTTTGCTGAGCCTGTGAAGAAGACAGTTTTGAGTAGATTTTTAGGAAGAATAAAACTTTTTGTATTAATTACTCTGTTAAAAGTGCTTCATCCCTGTGTCAGAGCGCATGGATTTGGGCATTGTCCTTATTACTAAGACTGAAGGCAAAGCCAGAGGCTGCAGAAGGGGTACTCACCACTGTCCATGGTCTTGTTTCAAACAGAAACGAAGTCACAAGGTTAGCGAGAGCATCGTACGTCCCAGCGCAGCCTCGGCGTGCAGCAGCTCCTGCCAGAGACCCTCTTTGGGAAGCTCTGCCTTTTATACTTCCTGCGGCTCTGCCAGAAGCTAGTGACGTGCCCTGCTGTCACTGACATTTAGAAGACCCTCCTCCTTCTTGGGCTCTCACCAGCAGAGGAAAGTTGTGCTCCCTTCAGACACTCGATGTGCTCAGGTGCTTCCTCAGTGCCTCCAGCTGAGGGCTGTGCACACACGCAGCAGCACACGTGCTCGTGCACACACACGCACCAGCACACACGTGCACACACACTTTTTGTTACTGAGAACTCAATCAAATGAAGCGGACTTTTACTCTTGAATATGAGAATTTGTGGTAAGTGGACAAGAGGAAAGGGTCTCCTTTATTGTTCTCTCCCTACAACAGATCCTGTTTCATCTGTCAGAGCGTGGTGCTGTAGGAAAGGGGGAAGTTTCCATCTTTTCTGCTAGACCCTTGCTAGGCAAGGTGCTCACACACCACATAACAAATCTCAGTGTGCAGGACTGCCAGCAGCAGGCGTCCCTTTTCCCGTCTCTCACATGCTTGCAGCACCCTTTCTAGACAATCAACAGCTCCCAAGCATGTGGACTTCCCCACCTCTTTCTGCTTTTTGGTGTTTTTTACGCTACCATCTGCTGAATATCAGCACACACCATCTTCCTCAAAAAGGTTTTGCACATTTGTGGTCCTGTGCCTTCCCCAGCATCACGTTACTGCAGAAGTTTCAGACCTCAGCGTGCAGCCCTGGGAGGACCTGCAGCGCTGGCAGTTCTGGTCCCTGCCTTGACAGGGGGTCGATTTGTCTATTCCTCTTCATAAAAGGATCAGCTTCAGTATAAATCAGTGGCTTTTGGTTTGTGGCTGTCCAAGGTGGATGCCTGTTCTTGGAACTGATTCTTCTAACAGGTAGAAGCATAACCAGAAAAATAGAAAAAAGAAACCCTATCGTACCTACGCTGCCTCTTGACTGATCTAGAGATAATGTTTACCCTGCATCAGACAAATAATTGTGTAATTGGGTAGCTATCATAAGATGCATCTGTGCTGGGCAGCCAGTGTCTGGCTTTTGTGAATGCCTGTGCTTTTCAAGATAATCTGATCAGTGTCTTACCAAATAATCTGATCATTATACGGGATATGTATTACAAGGAGCAGATGAGTTGCATTAGGTGAACTGATCAGTTACATCAACACCAGCACTTCAGCGTTACTGCTCATATAACTTCCCACAGCAGAATCCTGCTCTCCGCAAGTACCCTTAGCCAGCACCCAAGCTGGAATCGTTTTGTGAAGGATTCTTCTCCTACATATTAAAACACCATGACCCCTGTAAGTCTGGCAGTCTGTGGCTCTTGAGAAAAGCAAACACTATGCGGTGCTAAGGAGAGCTGATTTGATTTTCTCTAGCATAGTTAAGCACTGCAAGATCAGAAGGTTGTGTATAAAATGCTGTGGGATGTATGTATGTTAAGATCATGTGATGGTTAATCACAGCTGAAACAGGGCTTGATTAGAATCTGAGTACATAAACATTTAAGAATCTGCTCCTAAAACTACTAATCACTTGCTGCTGTGCCTTTAACTAACTACTTCAACTTGAAGCAGAACCTGTCACTTCCCAGCTTTCAATCCCAAATTAAATATATCTGAAGTCACTGATCCTCTGGGTGGTCTCTGAACATACCCAGACATCCTTCTGCAGTTCAGTCCCCCTAAAACATTGTGCCAGGCCAGCTTTCACTTAAATACCATCTCACTGTTTCCCTCGTAGGAAGCCAGTGCCACCGTGGTCCTGATTCCGTTCTGAGGTCCTTAACGTGCCCTCCTCACCGTGCAGGATGCTGGGTCCCCACAGACTCGCCCAAGGACAGGCACCTGAAGACCATCAACATTTATTTGGCTTCACAGAAGGTGACCTGCACTTTCCTTAGCTCTAAGCATGCATCACTGGCTTTTCAATACGCTTGCTTTTGACTTATCTCTGTAGGCAGGTGCATTTCACATCTTTGTGACTATTTATTGCTCTATTTTCCTTTTGTTCATCAGTTATCCAAGCAGGTACGCTGCCTTTGAGAGTTATGTCTTCTAACCACTTCCGCCAAGAAGGATGAGATGAAAGACTTCTCTCAGGTACGAGCAGAATACTAAGAAATGGTGGGTGTAAAGCCTTTAAACAGTCACAAGTGCTGTCTGTGGGAGTGGTGGTTGTGTAAAGATAGAGACGATCATCTAGATTTACTCTACTTACACAGCTACATGAGAGGGGAACCAGGCTGTCTTAGCAAACGTGCCTCCAGATCCACAGTGTCAAATACAATGAGAAGAAGGAGGCAGGCAGATGGCTTGCAGTTTGTTTTCTGTGCATATTCCCAGGCATTAGCTTCAAAGTTTTAGTACATGCTAAGTTGTGTGTTGTCAGAGCCAGTTCAAGTAAATTGTTTCCTTTAAGACAGAATTGGAAAATTTTAAAATAAACAGCTTGCTACGGCTTTATGACACTGAATCTTCTTGTACAGTCATGTTTTGTACCTAGGGAGTTCTCAAAGCATTTATTAAAGCTCTGCTTAATTTGACTGGGTATATTTGCAGTCTATTTCATGCCTTTGTGACTCCGTTTCTGACATATACCCTTTAATATGTGCACCCCATAAGCTATCTCTTACAAACACGTGATTCTGCTTGAAGAAATGTAATAATTCTCAGGGCCAGGCCCTCATCCGTGCCCAGATAGTCACACTATGCTATCTGCTCACCAAAATACATTCGTTACAGTAAAGATCAACTAACTATTTAAAAACAAAAAATCAAAAGATAGTTAGGTGTTCTCAGTCTTATGTTAGGATCTAGATTGCTATTGTCACCTCTGATAGAAAAAAAAGTGGAAATTAGTAATAAAATTTGTCACCCAGGTCACAGTACTAGAACTACATTGAAATTGTTCATCAATATGACTTCTCAAAAGAAAATGAAGTTCCCAATAAATTCCACAGGAAATTAGCTCAGAAGGAGATTTCATTTCAGGTTGGTTCCACATGAACCGAAACATTAAATTCACTGAGCTGAATTGAAACGTCATCTTGAATTTACCTGCCATTAAATTGCAACTCCTTCTGCAATGAAATCTCACGAGATACTAGCTCCTGTATTTCACACTTACGTCCTGGTTATAAAATTGGTCTCCTTGCTGTCTCGCCTTTAACTACATCATATGAACAACCCAAGACCAAAAGGATCCCAGTGCCTCACGGAGCATGGTGCCTGGCCAGCACACACAGGCTGTGCAGCATAACAGGGGCATGATATTAGAAAGCAGAACTCCTAAGGTTTTACAGCACTCAAAATTCATTCTGAAAAAAGCATAAAGCACAGTGTTTTTACATCCACAGTTCAAAGCCTTCATGTATTTTTCATTAATCTGGTTTTAAGCGAATCGTAATAAAACCTGACTTGGTGACATCAGAATTTCTCCGCAGGTGGGACTCCATGCAGCTTCATCCAGCTCTGCCCGTGGCTGCACAGGATATCACCCCCACCGTATTCCACGTACTGGCTCACAGAGCTGTGCAAAAACTGCTGGCAATTCCAGGTAAGCAAACCAACACTACTGTAGTCCAGCTCCAGGCCGAGCATTAGGAGGTTTTGCATACCAGTCAAATAAAGCATTACAGGTTGAATTCGGGTACTGTAGGTCCCTTGCCAGCTGCTGACCCGTCCCTCTTCCCCACACCCTGCCATAGCAAAAGACAGCGTGGTGCACTGAATAAAATACACCAGCTTGCTCTCCCTGCTCTCAGCTCTGTTGATCTGTTCTTTTGCTGACCTGAAGCACCAGGAGAGTTTCTCCCCATTGCTGTAGGAAGCCAGGGCCACCCAGGCAGAAGTTGGTGAGTTAAGGGTGAATGTTGCTCAAGTGCCCACTTCCCAATAACATCCCTCTTACGCTGAGAAGGGACCTTGACGTCTCTGTTTGTTCTGCTGTGCCCAGCAGCGCAAAACCAAGAGACCTGGGATCTCCCACCTCGTGTCTTGCCTCCTGCCCAAACAACTCACTCAGCTCTCAAGCCACCGAGCTGACGTTCACAAGGCACGCGGGGAAAGTTCATGTGTTGAAGTCAGTAGGTTTACTCTGGGGAGGGCTTTGACACAGTTGTTCTTCAAGCAAACAAAATAGCAGAAGTGAAATTGTAAGTAAATTCCTGACATTAAGAGCAGTACCGAGATGGGATTCATCACCAAAAGGAGTTCTTAGAGTGGTTTTAGGGGATGCCCTGAAAGAAAAAAATCTCATGATTATAATCTCACTATGAGGTTATTATCAGATTCTTATCCACCCAGCAGAGGAAGCAATCTGCACAGCAGGCAGGCTCTTAGCAGGGACACGCTGTTGCCCCTGCTGCCAGTTGGTCAGGAGGGAAGGGCACATGCTTGATGCTACTGGGAATTCACCTCCTTCATGCCTGCGTCAGGTCGTGGTGGTGGCATTTCTTTCCACACAAGATAAAAACATTTTGACCAGTTTGGCATCTGCTCTGCACTAAAACAACTTCCTCACCTTGCAGTCAAGGAATTGAGCTGTGACAAGGCAAAAGTACCCAGAGATGCAAGCAAAAGGGGAGAGGTGAAGCTGTCAGCAGCACAGGCACCTCTGGCTGCTGCAGCTGAGGTGCAAAGAAAACGTGGGGTAGTCACTGCCCCATATGCTGCTGGTCCTAAACCCTGTAGGTCATTGCTGGGTGCCTTCCTGCAAGATCTGCTCCATTTTGCTTGTCCACACTACCAGGTCCATTTTTGTATGTAGGGGCCTGCAGTAACATGAAACAGAGGCAATGGTTGTGCAAGAATGACAGGAGAGAAAAGGCAGAGACAAGAAATAGGAAGAAAAACTCCTGGGGCACAATAGGAAGGTGTCAGGGAAGGTGAACGACCACTGGTTGTGCCTGGGATTTTCAAGCATTCCCTGTACTTTGTTCCCACTCTGATGTGCAAACTGTCAGTAAGTTCCTAAAGGGTATCAATCACTAGTGAACCCTGAACTGTTCAGGGAGATAAAGTGACGTAGGAGAGGGCAGAGTTGTAATTAGGCCTCCCAAAAGAACTGAAATGTCAGCTGGCCATACAGAAAGCATCCTTCCCAGGAGCCTGCGTCACCATGCTCAAAAGGCAGAAGATCTAACACCAGTCCCCTGCAGCCTTGGAAAGATGACTGCTTATGGAAACGTGGAATAATCCTCCCAGTGGTTTCTCCAAGAAGAGCTCAACCAGTCTTTTGTCACAGATATCTGACATTCTTCATCCCTGGCGTTAAAAACAAACAAAAAACCCCATGTGCTGATGTTTCACGTGGTTTCTCTTGTTACTGTCCCTCTCCCTCATTTTTTTTTTTTTTTTTTTTTTAAATCCCAAATTTGGTGCTGGTTTAAAATTTTTTTTTTTTTTGGTTTTTTTTTTTTTTTTTTTTTAAATAGAACTGAGTTGCAAAATGCAAGATGAAACTAGCTGTTTACAGAAATTCTAGACTTTTATAACTCAGAAGTGAAGCGGTATGTGATAATTTAACAACAAAATAAGACACTAGCCCAATAACTGCAAAACCACTTCAAAAAAAAAAAAGAAAAAAAGGCAAAGAAAAAAACTGACTGTGAAAAAAAAAGCATCAAAGTGAAAGAAGGGAACCAATAACAAAAACAGTGAGAGACAGACCTAAACCAGAACCAGCATCCATGCTTTCACGCATGTAATCTTGCAGCTATCTCCCTTTGGTTATCAGTAGCCCCCTCCATAAAAACCCACCCACCATCAATGACGCTGCAGGAATGGAACAGATTTCAAACCTAGGAATCAAAAGCACTTGATTAACTATTTAAAACCTTGATACCCTGATCAGCTATTGCAAGGTCCTTCAAGGCAAAAACAGTTACGGCTGCAGTCAGCCTACCATGAAACGGATTTGCTCCATTTCTGCCTGGGAGAAGGGAGTGCAATTAGCTCTTTTTCCCCTCTCCGATATGATCAAACACTGCACTTCTGCAGCATAGCAATCACAATTTATGTCCAAGCTGCACAGAGGGCTTAAAGCTGATTTCCTCTGCCACAGTTGTACCAGCATCACCTACAACGTTCACACCTGCATTGCTCTGTCAGGTACGAAGTGTGGGTCACTGAGGACAGACAGCAGAGACAGGCTTCTAATCTAGAATTCCCTGTTCTCAATCTCTAACCGTTAGAAGAACCATTTCGGACAGTGGTGGGCTTATTAAACACCGCACTTCCCTGTCCCCTTTCCAAACTGGAAGCAATTTAGCAGAAGTGGTGTCTTGTCTGTTATGTAAGTACTGAATTACAGACGTGGAGCATCGCACCCAATTCAGTAGAGAAGCTACCATGAGACGATGACAGCAGTCTGAAGATTGTTCCTGCTCAAGCTGAAATCCAAGCCAGTGACAAAACCACATTCTAGCTCACAGCAAGTTTGCATCTGAGTGCAGCATCTGTAAGGGACTGATGAGAGTGGTTTGCAGTCTGACGTGACTCCAAGTGCAATAGACTACCAAGGGGAGAAACTGAGGCTGAGTGATGGCAAAAGGCTTCATCTGCTGCCCACAGGGTGCTGCAGGTTACTCACAGCAGCAGTCTTGCTGTAAAATAAGGGCCCAGATCTGTAGTTTTAAATGCACTACAATTAAGTGACAACAGACCCAGATGTTTTCACTATGCCACCTACATCTCATGTCTGCAGCCCTGCTAGAGCCTGCTTGTCACTGTGCTTCGAGATCTTGCTCTTCCTCAGCAGAACAGGCAGGTCGTGGTACAAAGCACTGATAACTTTCACACTTACTTAATGTTTGCGCTTGGAAGTCCCTGAAACTGTTACTAAAAAACTTCATGCTTTGGTTTGATTTTCAATTATTCTTTTGGTGTACAAGGATGTATTGATAAATTAATGTGCTTGAACTGAAGTGGATTAGTTAAACTGCATTAAGCCCACATAAAGACAATTATATTCAGAATTAAGGTGACCTTGATTCACATTGGAAGTTAAATCAGTGTAACTATAAGTTACCTCTGTTGACTAATTGAATCAACGATGGCAGGATTACTGAGCAGGATCATGTCAAGTTATCCAAAAACAAAATGGAATTTATGTCAGTATCTGTAGGAGAACAAGTCATCCCTGCAATAAGAGGATGCCTTTTTTTCCCTCTAAATCCTTCCCAAGCAGCAGACAACACATGCTAGACTGCAGGATTGTTAATGGGGCTTTTCCTTGTGATCCAGACCTTTTGCTGATGCTGAGGAAGAGTGTTTTTTTTCCTCTTCACTTTGATCACATTTATCCAAGAGCAACTTAAAAGTGCCGATCTTTGAATTTCTGCAGACACCGAGAGGTTCAAACTGCCAGTCCTTTCATGAAAGCAGCGCTGGAAGACTGAGCCTCTCCCTTGACAGGTACCATCTAAAGCTTCAGCTACACGGCCCAGTAAAGGATTTCACTCCGTGTACTTGTGGGCTACCTTGTCTCTGAACAGCCTCTCTCAATGCCTCCCGAGGCTTCCCTTTGTTACAGATAAAACATTTTTCATTACAGCTCTTTCTTGTTAGAGATGATAGATTCCAATTTCTTTTTAATGGGGTTCACTTCTATTTGCCATGATCTATATGGAGCTAGAAACCCGTAACTGCCTCTCAGACACAAGCAGAGGCATGCAAGTAAATGTGTTTGCATGCATTTTGTTATGTGTCAGTATAACCAGCAGACTTACAAGGTGGAGGGAAGTTAAATTCACAGCCTAGGTGGTTGTGTTGGATGCCCTGGTCACAGTTAAATAAACCAACCAAAAAAACCTGAACAGTGTATCCTGCAACACCTACTGCTGCTTTAGGCCTGGGTGACAATTGCTAGATATTATACAAAATACAGAAATAACTACTAGCAGTAGACTTTTTCCTTTTAATCCATCTCCAGGCAGAAAGGTCACAGGGAAGTTAAGGGAGACACCTGGTGGCAACGCTTGTTCTAGCTCATGTACTTCTACACGCACACAATCAGCACCAGTTCTTTGAATCTACAAGGAGCATTTTTCTCAATCCTCCAGCTGTCAGCAGGACCAATAACACCTAGAGTTAAAAGGACAGAAGAGAAGCAAGCAAAGGAGCAAAGGCAGTGCAGTTTTAATGGCACTGTGTCAGCACAGGGTTTTTAGATTGATGGGCAATCTGAAGGCATTTGCTTTAAGTAACTTTCGATAAATTGGTTGGAAGATAAAAATCCAAAGGAGCTCCCCCCACCCCACTTTTATTTATTTTTAGATATATTTTTAATAAGTAAAAGCAAAGCCTGTGTAGCTGGGCATTTAGGACAAAACCTGAGAGGAAGAAGAGGAGAAAAGAGCCATCAATGAGCCTTTGACACCAGGCAGACACAGAAGCGTGCCACTCGCAGCTGGCAGGAACTGAGGAAACAGCACAGGACAGATAAGAGACCTCATCGAGTGCCCACTTTGAACAGAGCAGAGATGGTCAGAACCTGTTCCCCCTTAGCCCAGAAGAGCTTGCTCCTTGTCAGCATATCCCCCTCCTCCCAGAAGCTCCACCACTGCCAGTTGAGGTCTCCCCACAATCCAGAGCGTGTACGTCTGGTTTAACCTCACCATCAAAAAGCTCTGGAGTCAGTCCACCTAACCTGCCCCCTTGACTTCAGGGGGAAACTGTGTTTTTCTGCTTCCTCTAAGCTGCTGTGTGTCACCACAACATCATGCTTTGAATGGCAGCTCAATTTCCTTACATGCAGCAAGCTGCCCTAGCCTCTGTCTGTGCCAGTTTGGTTTACTTTGATATTCTATCCATCTAAAGCTCTATTAATCTGTTTTATTTTTTTCTGTCACAGGGATAATCCTTCATGTAAGCAAAGCTCCTACAACTGAAGTCCTCATTTTGCTTGAAGGAGATTAGCTTTGCAAGACGATCTCCTGTGATACAGGTAATGTTTTTAAACCCTTGCTTAGTTTTGCCATTTATTCATATTTAACGTTTAGCTGCTGAACGAACATGAGACTTCTGTCTTTCTTGGGGATCTAACCTCTACCACATATGCAAATTAATGCTTCAACATGGTATTTAGGTGCACAAAGTTCTTAAGATACTAAGTCACACGGATTTCAGTAGGAATAGGGTATTTTGCCTGCTGAATTGCTTTTGGAAAATAAACAACCTCAAGAGGCACCTCAGAAGGTTTTCAGCATCTAAATACATTTCAACATTTACCCTTTAGGGCTCACTCCATGCTATGTAACCGTTACAGGTCAGTTTTGTAGGTCTGAATGTTTCGGGGGTGATAAAAATCTGATAATTACATTAACACAGGGAAAAGAAAATTTTTTTTAAAAGGCTTCTTAAGTAGTGTTTTTTTTGTGGTGAGATAAAAGCATACTTTTGAGAACTGCCAAATACAAAAGAGAACCTTTGCCTACTTGATTTTACCTATAGAACAAACCAAACAGTAAGACGTAGAGCAGCAGCGATGTCAGAGGTCAAAAAGCATGAGTCAGACTCTCAAAAAAAGCCTGTTTTTTCTTGAAGTGAAAAACAAACTAAAGAAAATAACACCCTCACCATGATGCAATGTTTTGGATTTGCCTCTTCATTTCCTTGTCAGACCCATGTGGGTGTGAAGGACTTGCCAGCTCGCAGACATCTCACAGGAGATGGCTCAGGCCCACTGCAGGCAACCTCAGCCCCTGCCTCCCAGAGCACACATTGGTGCCTGCACCCACATCTGCCCCCACCTGGGAGGAGTTGGGGACACACCACAGCTGGAGGAAGAAGGACCCCCAGCACTCTATGAGCTTGCACCCACTTTCTAAACAAAGCACAGAAAAAACAGGAAGGAGGAGGCAGGCAGCTAATTCCAGCAAGCTCAACAGCAGAAGCAGCATGAGAAGCTGGTGGGCTTTATCTGTTCCATCCTCCTCACAGGAGAGCTTCATGTCCTCCACCTGAGGACTTCCAGGTGGGTGTGTTGGTCCATCAGGAGTTCCCAGTTGGCTGCTCTCCATCTGAGCCCTTGGTAGCCAGCAAACTGGAGATAGGAAGCAGGCGTCAAGGTGTGGGATGAGACAGGGCTACTGCAGGAGCACAGCAAAGGAACCAGGTTTCTTGCGAGGTTGCTGCCACAGCCTTGGCTGCAGCTCTCCTAGGTCTTCCCCATATCCCATCGCCTCCCCTAGCTCTCTTGTGCTGTCTCCTCTTAGTGCTCCTGATTCCCTCGCTGCCCTGTGCGGCTCCCCGTGCTTTTCAGTCCTTCCCTTTTCCTGGCCTGTGAGCCAGACAGGTGGTAGCTCTGGATTGTATCAGCAGCTGGCAGCGATCAGAGGCACTGATTTGGGGCCTTCTTCTGCACCTGGTCGTTGATGCTCATGTCCCTTGCAGGCACCTCCTGTTTTTGCGAGTTCTGCACCTCTGCTAGCCACCCCTGGGGTTGGTCAGTGCTTCAAACGCTGCATACTGGGCGTTTGTTCAGGTTTTCGTGTGCTTGGAAAAGTTACTTTACCCTTGAAGATGACACCTACTCATTTGGGTACACACCCTTAGCTGTAACACACCCTGTCTTTGCCAATAATTACTGTTATTTACATATACCTTGAGAATATGTAGCAGATGAAAAACACAAACAGTCTTCAAAAAACAAGGCAGTTGCACAGATAAAAGCTGTTGCACAACACGCGTTCACATCACCTGAGGTGTGGAGTCTCTACTGCTTCTGTACCAACGGATTCCACGTGAACCCCTCCGTGGTCACATTAAGGATAATGATGAGAACAACTTGCCTGTTCTGAGAGGCTGGGATTTTGAACTAAAAATTACTTAATTTTTTAGGCAGGTTTCGCTGGTTTAATTCTTTTATAACCCAAATTAAGGAGCGTCCATGGTTTCGCTTTCCTCGTAAGAAACCGAAGCCAAGCCGTATAGCCAAGGATAACACCTTTTTTTCAAACACCTTAGTATAACTCCTATTTTTTCCTTAAAAGGTGATGGTAAATACAAGATTTCCCACTTGAGTAGCTCATTGTGTGACTGCTCCTAAGGGGAAGGCTTCCACTGCTGAGTTCTCTGCCTTCCTTTCCAACTGGGCTTTGCAACAATCTTCTCTGCAGCTGTCACTGGTAGATAAAAGCGATCGCATGCCTGCACATTTCAGTAAGCTGCAACGCTGTCTGTAGGAATTGATTTGACTGTTCATATACACATTCTCCCTCAGCACTTGAACAAGCATGTTGAGATTCGCCCACAGGGTGCAGCGCCTGAGACTGACACGTTTGTTTGCAGGGTTGTCTTGACATCTACAGTAAGATTTAAATCCGTTCTGTAGAACTAAATTATACGATTTCACAGAAGAACCAACACAAGCTAAGAACTACTGCAGGCAGCTGAACAAAGAACTTGGACTCAGCACCAGCTGCTGAAAGCTGCGTGTCTCTTGGGAGTATGAAATAAAATTGTCAACTATGAGGCTGTCTCTCTGAAGAGTCTCTTTAATACGTACACGAGACCGCACTGTAATGCCTGGTCAATAACCACTTCCAAGCAGAAACGTGCAAATCAGTTCATGAAATGTTGTGAAGTCAGGAAGAATGCAGGGCAGTTAGTAAAAATCGGCTTCAGCTGTGAAGTATTAGGACCATAAGTGCATCTTACTCCTCAGATCATTCCTTTTGTAAATGTATGCCTTACAGCCCTTTGGGGTGGAAATTTCACTTCGTTCGAAGTAACGTGAAAATGCTTTGTCAACCTGGAAGGTGGCAGTTAAAGGCTTACAGGAAAAAAGATCACAAGTTCATCACTGCTTGTATTATTTCCTCAACAAATTCCCCTATTCGCTGGCTCTTAAAATCAAAAGCTGTCACCAGAGTTCCTTCTAGACTTAGCTAGCATTTAAACAAAAGCCTACAGCAACTCAGCAGTTTTTTGCTTTGATTTTCAAAGTGCTCATGCAGCATAGCTTTTCGTATTTAACGTATTTCAATAATGAATTCCATGTTTTCATTCTTCTGGCCTTAAGATGGAGGACATCTGATAAAAGCCCCACATAAAATACAGGCACTGCCTTAGAAAACAAGAACCAGACCACTGTAAATTTAAAAAAAAAGTTGGAATTTATTATTTTTAGACCATTAAAAAAAAGGATTTAAAAAAACAATACCATCTCATATACCCACTATTCCATAAAAACACGCTAGTTCATTGAAGCATATGCATCATATGTTCTCTTATAGTTGGAAATGTATAAAACAGCCGTAAAAACACACTATTCAAGCATATGCATCATGTGTCCTCTTACAGTAGGAAACTGATAGAACAGCTTGTATCTGTTGTAACTCTTTTTTTTTTCTTCAGATAGGGCTTCTGTTTGTGCAGGGCAAAATGTAGCATTTTCAATACTTTTGTAGAGTTCCTAGAGGTTTTAAAAGGTCATGGCAAGCAGAACTACTGTTTTCTACTGTTTGTGTTGCATTCATGACTGCTTTCTCTGAGAGCAAGTAACACGTTTCAATTCTCTCCTGCTTTGTATTTTGCCAGATCTCTGGCTGAGGTCCTATTATGATATCTCAGTAGCAAATAAAAGAGTTAAATAGTGGAGAAGAGCAAAGACTGTTTTTGAAAATAATCCTGTATCACAGAAAAAAACACAACCCTCAAGATTTCATATACTCCAAGACAACTGCACTCTTAATCATCTGGAAATGCATCCCCAGATGTATTGCATGCATAACACGAGCAAGATTCCTTCCGTGTTGCATAGCTACTGTATTCATACAATAAAGATTATACAAAAAAACAAGTCCAAGTGTTGCAGCACTCTTATTTAGGAGTACTGAAAACTTTCTTTACAGCTGTTGAACTGGGGAGCTACAGTAGATATCACTGGTGGCAAGAACAGAAATAGTTGTGGTAACTCGTGCTAGGCTGCTGTGTTTTTTTTGGTTTTGTTAGATCAAGGTTATACACAGAAAGTACAGGGGTTATGCATCTTCACTTAATACTAAGGTCAACTTTAAGATGCCTCAGTAACATTGACCCTGTCTAGAAGGTGAGTACAGTTAACTGCATGTTTCCCAATTATGCTGCTTCATCAGCCTGTGATCGTGGTACAAGCTTCCCAGCTCCCGGTGTAACGTTCCCTTACCCTAACCAAGAGATGTGTGGGGGCTGTCAGTCCATCACCAAAGCTAGCTCAAGAGGAATCCAGCAGAGGTGGCTGAATGAGATGCAGACGGGCATCACAACTGAACAAGAAGGGCCTTTGAAGGAAAACTGCATTTTCACTGTGGGCACGTAATTAGAAAGAGGGGAAAAATCCTGATTTCTAATATTAAAAATAAAACCAGTTATCTTTCTGGGGAAGAAATTCCAAACAATAGTATCTCTTCATATTATATCACTGTATTTATACATGAGATGTTTTCTGTCTGTTGTAAGATACCCTCTGCCCCTAAGGGGCCCTTTGTATTATCAGCATAGTGACTTAAAGTGTTACTAAAACCCAATATCCTTTGGAGACAAGTGATACAAGCAAGGAAGATACAAAAGCTGCTTAGCACATTTTGAAATCAAAACAGTACTTCATTAAAAAGAGACACATGAAACAAGTCAATATTTATTCTTTCTTCTCACTATCCTCAGTGATAGGGTCTGCAGGAGGCTCTTCAACTGTCGCACTATTGCTCTCTGAACCAGTGTTGCTATCACTGGTTCCTTCCTCTGCAGTGCTATCAACCCCTTCTTGGCCGCTCTCCTTGTCATCTGGGGTGGATGTTCCTTCTTCACCATTCTGCTGGTTTTCTGTGCTCTCTTCTGGGTGAGGCTCTTCTGTAATAAAATATTTGTGTCATTTATATACCAATATATTTAAGTAGTGTGATTAAAATTTAGGAAGAAATAGGATCTGTAGTAAGTCCAAGTATTTCCTAACAACTATTTATCAGCAAAAGGCACAGCTCTGAAAGACCACTCAGTACTTAGAATGTACATGGTCTGGCCGCATGGCATCCTGAAAGTCACTTGCAGCCTGACCTCAGAAGTCCAGACACCAAGCAATGTGCCTCATTAAACTAAAATTCAACTCTTCCACTTTCCCTTATGCTGTTTCAGCAATGATTCACTGTCATCTCGCATCCTTGCTAGGTGTTGACAGTAGGACAAGGAAACACTCTCGGTTGCTCCTAGCTAACATGTTTAAGAGATGAGTTAGGTTTAGAAGGCATTCAGAAATATTTTTTTTTTCCCTTGGGTACATTTAAACACCAAGCATTAATACTGGCTTTGTGATATCCTCTACCCTTTTAAAAAGGAACAACTTAAGGAGAAGAAAGCAAACAACTGTGTTCACCAAGATGAAGTTAACATTTCTGAGTGTTCTTCTGAAGAAGCCTTCCTACTAACAACAAGAGTGTAGTGCCTCCTTGGCCAAGCTGAGTCTCTACAGAGATACTTTAATGCCGATCCTTTGAGGATTCTTAAACTGCTCTTTAAATGCAGTTACCTGTCTCCATTGGAGCACTCTCCTCTTCTTTCTTCTCCTCCATCTTGTTAGCTGCCTGTTCTTCCTCAGCTGCTATGTTGTTTTGACTGCGTTCAGCTTGCTCAGCTGCTTCTTTTTCCCTTTCCTCCTGCCTCTTGCGAGCCTGTTCCTCAGCTTGAGCAATTTCAGCTGCAATTTTTTCCATATCCACTTCTACCTTCAAACTGCATAACTAACAATTAAAAAAAAAAAAACAACAGCTCTTTTAGTACCCTGGTTACAATGACAAACAAAGTATCAGGAATACCCAAGTGTTAGTTCAGTATTTCTACATGCAGCACAACTAGTTTGATTTGATGAAGTTTATACTAAAACCTTCACTAACTACATGGGGAGAAATAAGCGTATTATCCCCAAAAGGGAGGGGGCTAAAGAAACAACCTAAGCCCTGTTTCTGAATGCAGCCAGGGACAGAGCAATATGTTCTCCATAGTGGCTTTAGGCCACCTTCCTTGAGCTGCTCCCCAGTAAACTCAACCAGTCAAGCCTGAAGGCGCTTTTAAACTGTACTGGCTGAAAATAACTACTAAAGGTCAATGAAGGAACATGCAATAATAAAAACACCCTGCATTAACACCCACGCACTTCACCAGGTCTAGGACACTGCAGTCACCTAGTTATAAATAATTCAATACAGAACTAAACAGAAGTAGTCAGAGTATTATATAAATAGTTGACTAGTAGATTCCTCAAAATAAGTGGAGAAAAAAGTGAGAGTTGTACCCTTTTGAGCTCATTATTGAAGGATTCTGTGCTTTCCAAGAACTTCCTCTTCTTCTCCTGGTGGCGCTCTTCAATTTGCAGAAGCTCAGCTTCCAGTTTACGCTGGAAATGAAATAAATAAATGGTAAGAAGCTTACTGTGCAGTCATCTGAAGAACTGGACAAAAATATTTAGATCAGTGTTTTAAAATGTACCCATGTTTTAAGCACCCTTATCCCAAAATGTTTTGGGATGTTTCAGTTCCATCCTCTAATGCAGAAAGACCACAATTCAGAGAAATGGGAAGCTCTACCTCCTCTTGTGATTTTTTTTTTCATTAAAGTGACAAATCTTTATCTTATTCTGGTCAAATTCCAGCTTTCTTTGCCTACACGTATACTTACTATACTGACTGAGTTCTTTTGTTTGGAAAATATGGGTGTATGCCCATTCAAAGCTAGCTGAAATATACAAATGTGATCTCACTAGATTTCTTTGCACACATTTACTTTTCAAGGAAAAACGTTACAATAGGATTTACTGTGATAAAGGACTCTAACAACCAAGATTATAGTAATAAGCCAACTGAAAGCCACAACTATCAGAACCCATTGAACTGGGGATTTACTTTATAGAGAGAAGGTTATAATAATGAAGAGCTATGGATTTAGTACTTAAGGTGGCCTAAAGGACAAAATACAATTTAACAGAATTCTGACTAACAAAACAGCACAAAAGGTGAAGTCTCACTTCTTGCCACTCCCAAGAAAACCCAGAGATTAGCTCTTAGAGCATACAGAACATTGACACCCAACAAGAATAGTCATGTAGATGATCAAGTGATGAGACTTGGAGTGCAGCCTAACCCCATTATGTTTTAGCTGCCTGTGTATCACTTATCCTTACCTGGTGTACCATTAAGGATTGAACCTGGCGTTTAAGAACTTGCATTCTAGCTGTAGTGACAACAGAGCGGACGTCAGGAACCACACTTTCACTCAGTATCTCACTGATAAGACGATGGTTTCTTTGGAAACGAGCTGTAGCTGTGTGCTTCATAGAAAATCCGTCGTCGTAATCTGAAACAAGAGTTTTAAGTGCAACGGCTTTAATTCCACAAAGCAAGTGCCCAGGCTAATTGACTGTACCACTGTCACCACTAATTAAAAACAAAAGAAAACTAACACCAGTTTCTGTCATGTCACGAAGTTCATACCAACAAATACTTGATTAAAGAACAACATGTAATGAGAAAAGAGTTTGAGGATAGAGCGCTATTCACCCTGGCACAGCTATGGAAGCTATTTTACATGCATCTTCCCACAGGTCTGAAATTTAGATTAAGAGGGACTATTAACATATTAAATAAAGAAACCATTCCTGGTTAATCATGTTACCAAAAAATATCCACTAAAATTAGAAGGTTACAATACTAATAAAAGGGACATTCCTTCATAAGTAAGCTTTGTACCGCTGATCAAAATGACTTATTTTTTGAAACACTGAGGAATGAAAACATGAGGCAATGTGACATTTAATTTGCAGTTAATCTAATAACTGTATTCTACATTTTGGGGGGTACAAATGCACTTTTGTTAAAATCCATTAACTGGCAGGTTAACTGAATTGTCTTTCAGGATAAGGTCATTTAGTAAAGTCTAGCTGAAATTTAGCTGAATTTATTTCACATGAAGTTGTCCTAATGGAACTTACTCTCCAAATACTCAGAGAGATCTTAAGGACAATCCTAATACATCATGCCAGAAAACATTACCAAGGAAGAAGCTTTCATTAAACTAGTTACCTGCTTTATTTTAAAGTGCTATGTTCAATGTCCCATTGAGATACCTGATTCAGTGAAGTGAAAAGAGAAAAAACAGTGGGAAGACAATAGATTTGCAAGAGACAAAGAAGTATGAAGTAAATCAGTCTTAGCAAACATCTTTGTCCTCTTAACAAGATTCCTTTCAGGCTACAAGCTCTTGATCCTAGTGACAGGCAGCACACACAGCAGCGTTTCTGCCGCAGGAAAGAATTTGCCATTTCATCCCAAGTATGAGCAGATCCAGCTCAATGCTAGGTCAGCTGGCTCTGCCTGAATTAATTTGGCCCAGGCAGCATGGAACAGAACTTAAAGTTCTAAAATGCCAGCTACCGAACACTAAATATATTTACATAGATTTCACAGTTACCTCACACAGGCAAGTGCTCTTTGTCACAGGCTTTATCTCAAGGGTGTGCTTTAACAAAAAGGAGGAAAAAAAAAAAAAAGGGGTGTAACTGAGTAGATTTTTCACCCTCAGGTTTCAACAAGTATGTATTTGGACATGAATTTAAAAGTAGACGTTAACTATATGAATCTAATTCTTCCCACTGGGTGGAGTACATTTCCTTGCAGTCAAATAAACTTGCAGAATTTTCTCATCAACTTGTCAATAGCACGGATAAGTCTTCTTTTCTAAACAATCTCAAATGACATTTGAGTTCAGGCGTTCTTAATCGTACCAGAACTCTACTTATCAGAAGTATGCACTTCTGGTAATAAAGCACAAAATTCCATTCAGGCTGAATTAAATCAGGCATCTAATCATCTTGTAATTTACATGTTAAAGCCACCGCAGAGTTTTAAGCAGACCGATTTCTTTTGACCTGTAAGCATCACTTCACAAAGAATCAAGGGCTAGAATAATTTTTATCATTGCCTTTCCACCTTAGCTTTTGGAAACAAGACAAAGTCAGCTATTGGCTCAACAAAATAAAAATGTGATCATGAAAATTAGTATTGAAGGTACTGAAATAGGAAGGAAGTCACGTTAAGCGTTGTGAAGGTTATACGGAGGTAATTTTCCGTATCTGGCAGTTATTTCTCTATGCTGTAGGCCTTGCAATGAGGCTGTCTCACTGGATGTGCATACAAAGTCCTTTCCGCTTACCATCTGGATCTTCTGCTGGCTGTATACTCATGTAAGGTTCACCTTTCTCCATGCGTGACTGCCTTTGCCGGCTTTCTTCTTCTAACGCAGCCTCAGCCCGACTTTTTGCATTGATGTAGGCAAGGTATGCAGGAGAGTTATGGTAGGCCTTCATGGACTCATTGTACTCTATCTGAAACGTGACCAATATCGTTTGATTGCACTACTGGACAATTTCAGACTTGACACAATTAGGTGCAACTCAACAGGTAGTCATATACAGACAAATCTATTTTCAACTATCTTGCGGATACACAACTGATCATATTCTCATAATTTCTTTTTTTTAAACCAATTAGAACTTCTTCCACAGTCATGTTTTTAAAAACACTAGTTGGGCTTTTAGGCA
The DNA here is from genome assembly GCA_011076525.1 of Nettapus auritus. Taxonomy (NCBI): domain Eukaryota; kingdom Metazoa; phylum Chordata; class Aves; order Anseriformes; family Anatidae; genus Nettapus; species Nettapus auritus. Next base: position 4,259,790 of record CM021791.1, on the reverse strand, counting down.
TGTTTTAATACCTTGAGAGGTCTTACGAGAGTTTTGTTTTGAAGTTAAAAATCAAACTTCAGAACTTTGATAAAAAAATAAGTTGACTTAAAACATTCTTAATTCTTTGGATTTCTAACTACATCATTGATTCCAATTTTTTCTCTTTCCTTATTCCAGTATGCCATGAACCAGTTTTCAAAATCACTTAATGTTTTTGTATTCTTTGATCCATCCCTGCACTGGGATGATACAGAATGCTGCAGCCAGACTACTGTCTCCTGGTAGCAGGACTGCATCACTATTTTCACCTTCTTTGGAATATTTTCCCTTTGAATTGCTTTATGTCACTTTTAAAATTTGCCTGCTCTAGATTTTGTACAGAGATTTGAGGTATTTCCAATGAAATATAAGATATATCTGTAATATTGGTGCAAGTACCTAAGGGTGTCAATTTCTTTATTATTAGGACTGGAAACCTATCTAGGCAGTTGAAAAATATAAACAAGATGGCCCCTGCCCCAAGGAGCTTACAATCTAAGTGTTGTTACCAAGTTAAAAAGAAAAAGAATTCCTTGATTTTGTTTCAGCTAAGAGCATCCAGCTTTGAAGTACTTCTCTACTGACTTGGAATAAATCAGCTCCAAGTTCCTCAGGTTTGACCAGGTTGTACACAACCTCAGATGCCTACCAGGCTTAACCACAAGACAGCAGGTGGACAAGTTTCCCCTTGTAGCTTAGGATCACAGTGACAGTCTTGTAAAAGTCCTCAACACTTACCAACCTAGACACATGACGTAGCTGTCATCTTTGTCATGAAGATCAATAACAAGCAACACAAATGCAAGAAACCCTAAAAATGGTAGCGTTTTCCTACTAGGAAACAAACCACTATGCCATACCATGGAGTTACACCAGATTATGCACCCTGGAAACCAGACCCTACGTGACTGGAAGTCTTTTATGAACACGTTCATGACTCAATAGCAGTAGTTGCAGAGCACCAGTTTTGAAAGAGGATTTTGGTGTTGAGACAATCTTTTCAACACTGATGTTGTACAATCAAATCCATTCATTAAACAGTTAAAATCGACAATTATAAATACTTCATTTTGAATTAGGTCTAAAAACTGACCAGTCACAGTTGATGTACAGTTATTTAAAAAAATCTAAGACGTGTCAGGACATACTTCCATTAAGTTACATATAGGGGGTCTCGTGAATGCCTCATACACCACTGCATGGGTAAGATGAATTTTTCTTCTCAGACCAGTTCCTAGAAGAATCAGCTGTAATAAACATCCCAGATTTCTTCCATTTACCTTTTCAGCTTCATATTCATTCAAATACTCTTGCTTCTCTTCATCAGTGAGATCTCGCCACATTCCTCCAATAATCTTGCCAATTTCCCATAACTTCAAATCAGGATTGGACGCCTTCACTTGGTCCCAGACCTTAACAGAAACAGCTGGAGCTTTACTAATGATATCTAAATACTTCCAAATTAAACATTTTATATTGTCATCTCAGTGTTCTTTCTGGAACCACCATGAAAAACAGGATTAAGTTAGGAATGTCTGGCTAAACTATCTCGAATATTTTCTGGGGCAGGAAGTCAGTAGGAAGTCATCTACTGAAACGGGCAATTGCTGAAATGGCTTTGGTTTCATGAGAATATTGCTTTTAACCCTCTTAATTCTCTTCTCAAATGCACATCGCTGCATCTCTGGGAAAAAAAAAGTGCTACTGAGTAAACACATCCAGCAGTAGATTATGATAAAGAGCACTGAGCTTTTCAGATCAGAATGCAACATTTCAAAATATTTTTCAGTCTTGCTGATCAATTTGAGTTCCAACAAGTTCTGACTCCACCAAAAAGGTTTCTAACTTTATAGGGAAAAAAAAGGAGAGAGCTGCCAGTGTTATTTCTTGCTGCGCCACTTGACTTTTTTTTTTTGTTGTTGGTTTTTTGGCCTAAGACAGATACGCTGGTAAAGATACTTTACCAGAGGTGGAAGAATTTCCTTCTGGCTCACCCGCTTCAGACAGGCTCGCATGCCCTCCCCATGCCCAATCAGATTTCAGACTCCACAAGAGTCTCTCTCCTACTTTCTGTCAATCAGTTCACAGAATAGCGAAGTAAACGTTGCCACAGGCTAGGTTGGTGAAGGAGAACATGCAAAGTCCACTCATTGCTACTCTTCAGTCCAGCTACAGCACTGTACCAAGCCCAGTATACCGCAAGGAATATCTCCTTTTTATAAAAAAAGTTCTGTCAGTAAGTCACAGGAACTTCTGAATGTGGCAGGGTGGATCCTTGTCAGCAGAGACAGTGGTAGTAAATTAGCATTTTAGAGAAACCTTTTCCCCCCAGCAACTGGCAACTGTGAGCAGACTACTGCTGCCATTATTCTGAAGGGCAACGCATCTGTACTTTACAATTCCCTTAAAAGAATGTGCAGGCTGTTAGAAGTAAAAGTTTAGAAGCTGAAACTAAGATAATAGCAATTAATCGTTAGCACATACAAACGCTAACTCTCATTATTACTTGTTCGATACCGTATACCCACCTTCCGGCTGTACCTCATGTAGGGCATCAGGGGCTTGTCTGGGGGTTTGGGGGGCTTTGGAATGGTAATACCAGAGGAAGCCTATGAAAGAATCGAATAAATCCATTTGTTAATGTACTCACTGGACAGTTTCCACACACACTATTTCTGGAAAACATTCATTCTTGAGCAGTTGAAACAAACATCCCTCCGCCCCCATTCCAAGAAGCAAGCAACATCACAAAAAAGAACCGAACAGGTGCTACAACTGGTCCTCATTGTAATATTTTTCCAGTCTAAATTTGTCCTTTTATCTGTAAGCTTACAGAACAGCAACGAGATAAAAATCTAAATCGGCTCCATGTTCTAAAAACTGAAAAGCACAACTTTCCATTAAAACACCAGTCCCAGCAGGTCGCTTTTCTCACTTCTGATTAGCAATTTATTGTACCTGTTCTAACAAATTTAATGTGTCTACTGTGGGATGAGGGGCAGAGAGGGAAGATAGAATTACCTAGACACCTCTTCATTTGCAAATCACTTCAGCAATGTGTTTGTCCACAAAATATGTCAGTGGTCATTCGGAGCCAATGAATCTACTCATTATAAAAAACACCCCTGTGCAAGTGATCCACCAGCGTGCATTATTTGTATCCAAGCTGTGCTGTAATTGTCCAGATTAGCCTGCAGTATTTTTGTGTGCTCTCATCTTCCTTTAGGTTTGTGCCATGTCAAGCACCTTGCTTGCACTAAATAAAAAGACACTGAGCAGTAATTGTTACTGATCGAAAGCTGCTGCACCCACATGTTCCTGGCCCCTCGATCTACAGAACATGTGGCAGCGTTTCTTCTCCTAAAGCAATGACCCTGTCCCTGTCAACCACAGGTTCTGAAAACCTCCACTCTTCAAGAGCTTAGACATGCCAGGAGTTCCATTTCGTTAAGTGGGACCATTTTAATAAAAAATATAAAGCCATTTCAAGCTTTTTCAGGACTACAGCCACAGATTAAGCAGATAATTGAATTTGGCCATATTGGCTAGCGTGCAGTATTCGGCTTTCAAATTTTTCCTTTTGATATTTTTGCTTTGCTGAATTTATGGAGATCTGTGAAACAATGCATACGGAATTGCGTATAGATATAAATAATGTACATGAGGTATATGCATTACCAAAATGTATACATATATACACACACAAATGAGTTTGAAAAACATTAACGGAAATTGTTTAATGCTTTTAAATTAACAGGAATTTAAAGACACCATACATATATTGATATATGCATGGCACAGAAGGCTGTATATGCTTATGACATACAGAAACAATGAAAGTTCTCAGAAAAAAACCTAACTTATTCTCGTATTAGAAAACAAATATATGTTCAGACAGTATGTTCAGTCAAGTTCCAGCTTGTATGGGGAAGGTCTTTTCCATAAACATTTTAACAAACCAGATGAACTTCATATATGAAGTTAGAAAGAGGGTTTATAAGAGTACACTTCATTTAAGGCATCATATACGTGTTCCTTGGCAAATCTTTCCTTACACCACATTCCAAACAAGGCAGATGTTTTAAGATTGAAATTTCTACATGAAAAATCTTATTAGGAGAATTAAATCACTTTTTTTTTTTTTTTTTTTAAATATCAGGGATTTATGCTATTTCTGTTGTTAGTTATAGGAACTGTGTGCTTCCACAGTCTTTTTTTTTTTCCCTGTCTGCACCTAATGCTCAGGACTTTATCTGTATTAAAAAGAAGTTGTCACCTGTCACCAACTGACTCCAGCTAACTATTTACTCCATTAAAAACGAATTCAGCATCCGTTCTCTACACACCCACAGATTAACAGAAGATCTGAAGGGACTGTATTTGATGATCATCACACTTCTGTTCAAACAGCTCTTTCTGAACTAGGGACTTTACATAGCTAGTATCAGACTACGAGTGGAAAGAAAAATAAAGGCTTACATCTCCTGCATGCCTCAGTAGTATGATGCAATGCTATTAACGAACCCTAGTTTGTGAAGTATTCTTCTTTATTTTTGTGCCAATAAGCCTTAACAAGAAAAAAATAGCAGTTCCCTCCAAGGAAAATTTGTGCTCCCACTACAGACCTTCTCCCTAAGCATGCAGTGGTCACTGAAGACCACAAAGTCTGTCTCTTTGGAGTTCTGCATCATACATGATTACCACGTTTTCTTTCCCCCTCTTCAATGGAAGTCCATTTCCTGTAAAAAGCTTCAAAGTGAATGGGAAGGGATAGGGGTGAGGAGTAAAAATCAGAGGTAAATTTCTGTTTTTAGGAAAAAAAAAAAAAAAAGTGGCAGCAGCCAAGATTCAGAAGAACCTAACTCTAAAGCCATTTCTGGTCAATTCCTGTTGTTTGCCGGATGATGTAATAGTTGATTCTCCTACCGTGACCCGGCTGTTGGTGCCCGGGTTCCCTCCCAGCCTGTAGTTGTTGTAGGCCAGATGGCTGTATGGATTGTATCCCACAAACCCTGGTGTGCTGGGCATTTGCTGATGGAAACAAATGAGACAAAAACACGAATGAGAAATGAGCTCAAACGAGGAAAACACAGAAATGAAAGTGAACTGCAATATGGCATGCAAAAGCAATCAGAGTTTAAACAAGCAAATGAGGTGTAGCAGTTGGTATCTTCTCAACACACAGAACTTACTCCAATACAAACCTATTAAGGAAACAGGATTTTAAGCAAATATGTCGCTACAATTTTTGTCCAAAGTTGGTGGGTTTATTTCTATTAAATGTGTAACTGGTTTAAACAAGTATTCCATAAATCCTGATCACGACTAGTAAAACTTTCCAAAATATAATAAGGCACCAAGAAATTAACGAAGAGCCTCATATCCAAAGGGTTAAACTTCCAAGGCAACATAGCACACAGTAACGGGGCAAAAATCCCCCAAGCCAACATCTACAGTAACTGAAAACCCCTGCCTGCTTTTCATCCACCTTTCCAACAAGCGTGATGCTGTCAATAAGCAGGAAGAAAATCTCTCAGAGCACCACCTGTGCTCCGGTACCAGTACTGAAAGACTTTACGGGCGATTCGCAAATGGAAATATTTTGCAGAACTGTGGGATTAGAAAAACCAAGAGATGACGATTCACTGAGACGTCCGCCTCTCGTGAGGTTGGCTGCAGACTGGCAGAGTTGAGGAAGCACTGCAATGCAATCTACAGGTTAGAAGCTACAAACTGATCTTAACCGACCACTGAATCGGAGACGGTTTCAGAAGTGAATCAACACACCTTTATCCACTCTTGAAGGTGGATCATTTGTTCTCATATCCCGTAAGGCAGAAAAAAAATGTGATTTCTCTACAATCCCTTGTCACCTGTCATCTACATATAATCAAGTGTCGGAAGGTTCACTGTCCTCCCCTTCTCTCATGAATCTTGCTCCAACCTTTTAATTACATACTTATTTTTCCTGTCGTGCACAATTCAAATTGTGTTGCAAAAAAGTTGATCAGCTATTGAACAGAGATTGTGATTAGGTCCTGACTGCGGTGGTCCTTTCATCCCAGTCCATAATGACTTATAGTGTCCTGCCGTGTTGCTCAGAATTCGAGTGTTATCTGCACCATGACCCACACTTCAGTCCCACTTCAGCCCTAGTAAGAAACATTCCAGCAGTCTTTTAAATTCATGTGCTCACATACCCATTCTAGATTGCAGTTGCAGAAATTCTACGATTAAGTTCAGGACTCCAGGGAACCACGGCATGACAGATACAAACACAGAACAAAAATAACCCGTAAGCTGAACTACATTAACTTGCAAAGTTTTCAACTGCATGTAGACATTCTGTAGTCACTTTATTTCTAAACAATACAAGTACGAAATAAAAGCATCCTGTAACAGTCAGCCTCCAAATACACGCTTTATTACCCAACTTTCAGAATCTCAGTCACAGCAGTTGACATTTATTCAGTTTGTATGCCTGCAATGACGACATACGCATCCACCATTTAATAAGATGCCATTTTACTGTGGGTCAGTGTTACTGTAACATCATCTTTAACAAGATCAGATGGCAACGATAATCTCCGTTTGCACAAAAAGAATTAAGCAAAACAGGAGTTAAATATTACAAGGTAGCTATCTTGCATTACATGGAGCTTTGTTACTTCAGATGTAATGCTACTTGAGAACTCTTGAAACTTTGTTGACTACAGGATCTCAAGGTGGCTGTGGAGGAATGAGCAAGGCATGTCTCCTTTTCTACCTTGCATTAGCAGAGCACAGACCATCAGCTCAAGGACTGTATGCAATTTAAATAACACAAAACGCGTTTGAAAGACAAGCAATGTACGTCACTAATCAAAGATTGGAATTTTTTGTTTCATGTACCTTCCTGAAGACTTAGTAACTTGACTAAATGATGTACCACGTCAGTATGCACCATTTAATAATATCTGTATCCACACCATGTCCCAAAGGATTCACATGTGTATATACATAGATCTTGATGCAGGAATCCAGTTGAGTGGATGTCATCACATTCCTTCTAACAGTGGCACAAAACTATTAAGTTGTATGCAGAATGAAAACTCTGAACAAACCAGGCAAAACAATGTTTTATTTCTGTAAGCGTTTAAGAACATAACTTATACATGATATTTTCAACTATCTTTAAAGTATGGCACAATAAATGTAAAGCATCACATTTAATCTAAACCTTGTCTTGCAGCTGTCATCCCAGAGGCAGAGACCAGGGACACCCTTGGACAACAGCTTCCAAGTTTTCTTTGGTAAGAATTTCAATATAGTATCTTATTCCTCTGTACCAAAGATTAGTATTTTTTCCGTGTGAAAGTATTACTCTTAAAATGCAAGCTGCTTAGAAACAAAGGCAAGAGATGCATGTGCTTTCAGGTGCTTTTCTAACCACAACATGCTATTTCCGTGTGTTTTGATACATGCATGACCACAACTGGACGGGACTCAAGACTTTCCACATTTTCCTAATTGGCATTCCACACCATTTAATTATGAAGTAAGGTATTTCTCACGCATTGGACTCTAAAATATCAGTGACTTCAAGAAGCGTGAATAAGATTACCCTCGTGTTTTGTTATTCTGAGCCAATATAACAATTTTGTGCACTTCTGCATTCCACTGAAACTAGGTTAGGTACAGCAGAAGCACAAAGGCATACATACCCTGCTTGCTCATGATTTGGCCACAAGCTGACCAGGAAGTTTTAGAATTAAATATATCACTTTGTTCTCAACTATTCTAGTATACTGTTGCAACCCACTGCAAATGTAAGTTCACACCAAGAGTCCAATGTTATCTGCCTAAGTTAAAATGGCTACATGTATAAGCAATCCTAGGAACTGCTTATAAAAAAAGAAGTATCCACAGGATCTGGCCATAAAGACGGAACAAGTTTTTTCAGCTTTTCTTTCAGAAAGTGCTCAAAAAAGTGAGATGAATTTAAATAGTGCGTACCACAATAATAACGAAATACAACAAGTGTGGTTTCCTGATATAGGAAGGTGCTGCAACTCCACCAGTACTGCTCTGGAAGTTACTAAGGGCTATATTACCAGGTGTCTGTGTTAAGGAGAAAAATCACTATACTTACGGTTGCAGGAGCTGGGGTAGGAGGTGGAGCATAAGATGGCCTTTCTGTTAAGATATAAACGTAAGCAAAAGAGATCTTGAAAATTTGAATGAGTTTTTGTAAGGCATCCACTGTGGCAAACATTTTTAAGCTATTTACAAAAACCAGAAAGCCTGCTCCCAAACACTTTGCACTCTGTCACTGAAGAACATGAAGCAAGCGATAGAAGAATTTGAAAGATTTAAGACCACGCCATTTGCCACTCTTATTTAGGCAGATTAAAGAATGTGAAATGCATTTATATACACATCAGCTAAAAGAAGATAAGCAAAAAGGATTTTGGAGAAGCTGCAATAACTGCATTTTCTGTGAAATGGAATACTTGGACTCGATCAGTCTTTGGCATGTTAATGTAGACTTCAGAGATAATCAGCAGCAAGCTAAGCTGTAGTCACACCTGGTGCACCAGAAATGAGCCACAGCAAGCTTTGAGGCCATGAGTTTGGTCATAATTAATTAGATTTCCTCTGATTCCTTTTCATACAAGAAATAATAGGATTATCTCAGGAACGGGTTCTGCTGAACCAGACCTTTAGTTCACCAAAGGAAGAAAAATCTGAAAACTTACTTGACATTTTGATAGGCAAATTTTCAGCCACCTGACATTATATTTGTAATTCTGAAAAACAAAAGAATACCATGCTATTAAATATTAAACCTTTGCCTTCCCAAATCTTTACTAAAAAAAGTTGACCCATTTTGAAATGAAGACAAAAAAGCTTCTGAAAACTAAGGCGTCCACTGAAAAATTAATATACTTTCAAAGGACTCTGGCCTTAAATAGCTGTAAAATAAATCCCGTGTCTATGTCACCTTCATATTAGAGATTTTAAGCGTCTCTTCTCCCCCCCCCAGCCATTTTATATAGCCAGATTCAGGACGTATGGTACAAACACACAAATAACCAGATTAAACAGCAGCTCCTTCACAGTTCAAAAAAAAAACCAATGACCACGCAGGCCAACAGCACAGACTGCGAGACGTGACCCTATTTAATCTTTCAGCAACCGGCCCATCAGCGGCTAGGGATGAAGTATTAGGACCAAACGCTATTTTTTCGGCGTTTCTCCGAGCGACCCGGCGGCACACCGGGCACCCTCTCAGCTTCGCACCACCGTTCTCCGCCGTGAAGCTCCGCGGGGGCTCCGGAACGGGCACGGCCCGGAGCAGACCGGCAGCGCCCTGAGGAACGGAGCGGGCCCCGCAGAGCCGCTCCCGGGGCCGCCGTCCCCAGGGAATGGGACAGGACCGGGCCGGGCCGCCGGGGCCACACCGGAGCGGCGTCGCTGCGCATCCCAAGGCCCGCCAGGCGCCGGCAGCCCCGAGCCTGCCGATGGAGCCCCATGAGGGAGAGCCCCCCGGGGAGAAGCCCCCTGACGGGGGGGGGGGGGGGGGGGCAGCCCCTCTCCGGTTCGTGCGGAGCGCTGAGGCCTCCCCAGCCGCCTTTAACGGGGAGGAGGCCGAGGCCTGTCCCTTCAGCGCCCCCACCTCAGCCGCTCCCCGGGTCTTGCCGGCCTCCTAACGAGCCGTGCGGGGCCGTCCCGCGTCGCCCCCCCGCCGCCACTCACCCGGTCGCCGCCGGCCGCGCTCCCTTTGTTCCCCACCAGGCGAGGGCAGCGCCTGCGTGCTCGGCTCTGCACTTTCGACACGGAGCCACCGCCCTCTTTCAACCCGCGGGCGGCCGCGTCGGAAAGGGGTCAGTGGGGCTGTGTTAAGTCTCCTTAAGTCCCCGCCAGGCACCGGCCTTCGCCGAGTCCCGCTGGGGTTAAGCAGAGGCCCGGAAGGGCCGTGGCGAATCTGCGGGCGCGGAAAGCAAGGGCGCTGTGCTGAGGCGGGGTGTGCGGCCGGGCCCCGCCGTTACCGGCAAGGAGGCGCCGCCTCGCCTTCGGGTTCCTCTCAGCACTTTCGACAGAGAAGCCGGCCGCCCTCCATCCACCCTCCCGCTAAGCCCGTTTCGTGCAGGGCAGCCCTATGCCATCCCCGCCACTGTCACCGCGGCCTGGCCGGGAGCGGCAAGAGCCGCGTTGCCCCGTGGCGAATCTGCGGCGCGGGTCTGGAAGGGCGCTCGGTGCCTCGTGCCTGCCGCCATTTCGCGCCTCTCCCCTCAGGCGACGGGGCAGCGAGTGCGGGGCCTCGGCCGGGATAAACCCCATAAAAGAGTGAACAAGGAGCAGGCGAGGCGGCCCGGCGGCACCCAGCAGCAGTTTGTGTGTGCAAAACGGGCGGCTTGGCCCTGAAACGGTGTCCATGTGGAGGGAGGCCCAGCCCGGTGTCACACCAGGGGAGGTTTCTGTGTCTCGACGCAAGGCTGTGCTCTGAAGGAGGCCCAGAGGAGGACTGCGGGAAGGACTGCAGGTTCTGTGTGGGTTCTGAGCCTGTGTGGGTTGTGCTTCAGAACTAAATCAGCCTGACCACCTCAAACGCTTGAGCTGAATCGCTGGAGATTGTGAATTGCAGCGTAGATAATTCCAAGAGCGCTTGGGGTAATTCAGAGCGATCTGTGGGTATCATGAAGGAATCACATGAGGTAAAAGGCTCACAAATAAATGGCCTGAGGCTCTGAGTGATGGGGGAATCTGAAGGATGGCAGAGCTCAGTGTCTAATACAGGAATCGTTTGTACAGTGAAAGCTAACAGTGACTGAATATAAAACTAACTGAATATAGAAAATGAAGTTGGGGACTGAAATACTGTCATACAGCTAGAAAGATCAAGTTGTAGACACTTAAGGGATGATTTTGGTGCACCTAGTGAATGCGGCAGCAGAAGAAAAGACAAACATTGAAGATTCTTGAAAAGATACTAGAAATATCTTTGATTTTTGTCAACAAAAACAGATGATACCTACATAATCCAAAAGGACAGTAAAAGGGAAAAAGAAGAAACTGAGTATGATACGAAGCTGCTGCAAGTTAGGCCCTTTTCTTGATGCCTGCAGTTTGTCTGGCCCAGTTTGCTTTTGGTTTTCAATAAGCACACTTCTATGAATAAATACAGAGACAGGAACTCTGCCATCTGCTTACAGCACGTTGTCTGTGGCCGGTTTGTTGAAATGCAGCAAAATGATCTGATTTCCATTTGATTTGAAGAGAATGTAAAAATTGAAAAGATCTTCAGAAAGCCAAATATGCATCTTCTGAGTACCAGTTTCATGTGGGCAGAACGTTTGTAAAGAAAAGGTGAGAAAATACGTACAAGAGGTGAAAAATAACCTAATGTTCTCCTGTTTTGACTACTTCATGCATTCATCTCTAATTTATTAATTATTTTATTAATATTAAAATGCATTTAATGTTGATAGTGTTACATTATAATTGACACAGGTTAGTGAAATATCAAATATGGTCATTTAGTTTTACTGATTCTCACTTTCCACACTAATAATCTGGATCTTTATATGGGTTTTCGCCTATATGCGCTTTACATTTTTTATTTTGCTACTTGCCAAATATCCACATTGAGACAGTGATAAATTCTTGCCTTTACACATTTTAATACACTGCATAACATATGTACTTTAATAGGTTTGTTTATGCATTATCATTTTAATCAGGGGGCTCTAAATATTTCGCTCTTATCCAGCTATTTTAATTAGCAACAGTTGCATAAGCTTTGTAATGAGGACATATATTCATTAGAGACGATGAAACTCATTTTTACCTCAGACATTTGCAGGTAATAGGTAGCAATAGCTGGGCTGCTCTGGATTTAATTAGCAGCCCAGTGGTGAAGAGTTCTTTGCCATGTTATGAGGCTTCAGTGTTGTAGTCTTGAATTCTGCAAAGTGATGGAAGATGAGGGTGAGATGTTACCATGAGTGCTTCTTTTTCTTGCTCCCACATGTGGTTCACGATGACACCAGTGGAAGCTTGAGTAGTTTGAGTAGTTTATTAACAAAGGCATAAGCTCTTGAAATTTGAAAAGAGGGATTTTACAAGTAATGCGAAAGATCTTCAGTTATATATGCACTGTAAAGGGAGAAAATACAGTTAGGGCCAGGATGCACGCTTGAATCCGGTTTAGAGTAAAAACAATTCTTAATGTAGCTAACAAAGTCAGTGTCTGGAAGTCCCACATGAAGAAAAAAACCTTTGTACAAGTAAGAGTGTGCTGCCTACAGAATGTTGTGTGTTAACGAAACCAGCTATTACAATGTTCTGTAGTTGTTGTTTTTTTTTTTTTTTTTCGTTTAGCCTCAGGTTTTACGATCGTAAAACAGGATAACTGGGTTTATGCCAGTTGTTTCAAACTTCAAACAGAAGCTGTATATTTTTATGAGCTGTTGAGTCGAGTGTTAAATCATGGTAACCTCATGCTGATGGAATAAATTTCTCATTGCAGGACAGCTCAGGATGTGCTTGTGCTGTCGGTGGAGTCAGGAGATGGCTTCAGGAACTGAAAGGTCAGGCCTTTGCATGGTTGAAATAATGTACGTGAATAAAGCCAACATTTTTTCTAGTTGCTTATTTCCCAGACAAGAGTGACTGCTATAGATACACAACAATTTTTCAACTTTAAAAATATGTAGGATTTACTGCAAGGTTAAGGCCAGGCTAGTGCTTTGTACGATGTTGAATGAAGCTTCTATCATCAGGGGAAAAAAACTCGAGTTAGGCTAGAGATGAGGGAACACCAAGAAGTACCGTGGGTCAGACAATAAGCCAAACACCCGCTGGCTAAAGAAAAAAACGTGTCTGTGAGTAAGATGATTCCGTTACTGTTTACTGCAGAGCTGGCAGTGCCTTCCGTGTATTTATATGGTAATTGTTATGTGCCCGTGCAAGCTCTAGCTGCACAAGGCGGTCTGCCGAAGGAGTTCTAAAGGTGTATGTATTACGCTAAGTTTCTGTTACATACTTACGTGCTATTTATCTTTGCCTGTCAGCTCCTTTTTTAGATCATAAATTTTGCAAGCCAGATGCCATCTTCTGATCTTCTTTGTGCAGCATTCACGGCAGAGGGCTTTAGATCTAGTCGAGGTTACTGGATTTACCAGAAATTTTTGTAGCAGGAGGATGCTCACCTTACATGTGTTGATAAAGCCTCTTAGGGAATTTGGGACTTACTAACTGCAGAGGAGAGCTTTAGAAAATGCTCGGTTGCAGTGCTACAGATTTTCTTATCTACAACTTTTATTTTCTGCTTCTTTTTCACTCCTTCCCTTTCAGGATATACACATTGAAACTCACAAAATACGCATGGGCAAACTCCGTTTTATTATTATTTTTTATTATTGTACTATCATTTACTTTGGTAAATTTGTATCCCTGTTTAAAGTGCCTGAAAGCAATTAAAACTTAGTTTAAATTCAAGTATCGTAAAATGTACATAGTATAAGCACAAAAAAAGCTGCATAGTGAAAATACTAGGGCAGGCTGTTACATTCAGGATGCCAAATACTCAAGTATTAACAACACCAGATTAGTTTTAAGGTTAATGATAATTAGCCAGCTTTATACAGTAGGTATAGAACCATGGGCAATACAGATGCATTGTTCTTACCATTAACAGAAGATAGAAGCATAACTTAACAGGGGAGGAATTTGCAGTATCAGTTTTTAACACATGCCGTAAGTAACAGGGCAATTACTGACAAATTAAATCTTACATGCTGCTGTGGATCCCGCAGATGCTGTATATGTTTTTTTTGTGGATTTTGAGCCCCCGCAATCCTAATGATGTCAGCGAGAGCTTGTGACATCCATACCTCTTAAAAATCCTTGAAAACAAATGTTCTTGCATTAATACCATTTTTTTTAAATAAAATTTGTCTCATAAAGTCAAAAGGTATGTTTGGGTTTGAATTTCTGTTTTTTTCCGTGTACAGATGCAAAATCATCTGCTGTACTTTTTACGTGTCCTTAGCTACTTTGAGTAGTGGTAGGGGATACTTAAAGCGTTTGGTAGAATTTTACTTTGAATACCTAGCCCTTACTTTGTCCGTTCAGTTGTAGCCGTGATAGTTGTATCCTGGCGTATTACTGATTTGCTATATGTACAAGATCAAAAGCATAATTTACCTAAAAGATTTTCCCAATGGGAATTTGATGAAGATATTTTAATTCACGTTGTTGTAACACACAAAATGAATTGAATACCAGCGTTAAAAAAAGTTGTCTGACTCCTTAATTTTGAACAGTTAAGGGCTATGATTTGACTTGGTATAGCTAAGAAAGTCATAGTACAGATAGGCACGGACCAGTAAGAGAGGGATTGGTTTTCAATGGAAATTACTGCCTCAAAGTCAGTGGAACAATATGGCTAAAAGATCTGTAACAACGCTTTTAAGAAATGGCTGTGTGATAAGGGAAAGAAAATTCGCTCAGTTATTGCCTAAAAATGTTTTAAAATACCAGCTACTTTTAAAAGAAAATGTTGTGAATAGTTTAAGTGCATCATTGCGTGTAATTTTTTTGCTATTAGAAAGTGTTTTAAAATATATTTCAAATATGAGAGTTGTGATATAAATTATTGCAAGGTTTCATCGGTCATTGTACATACGCAATATTGAATAAGAATGAAATATGCAGTTCTCATTTCCAGAAGGAGAAAACAAGTTCTCTCTTACAAAGACAGAATATGTCAAAGTATAAAGTTATAGTTTAATTTTTTAATATTTGGAGAAATACTACAAAACAACAACGATAATGAGAAAATGAAAGGACTGTACCCAGAGTAAAAAACTAGTAGAAGTTAGGTTCCTTGGAATCTTAACTCCCTTGCTCTTCTCCCTTTCTTTTAAGAGACTTGTACGTTTTTATTGTGTTAAAGTACTCAGTAGGATTTCATAGCTGTGGCAAGACAGAAGGAGGCTGTATAAGTCCATCTGCAGTTTATTTCCAGAGCCCGTTAAGGATGAACTTTGGGTTAGTTTGCTGTAGGTTAAGGTTTGATAGAAGGGATACTGCACGACCTCCTCATTACCAGCCTGACTTCAATGTCTGGAAGAGTTTTCTGTTTAGTGTGCAAACATCCTTCATCGGTTGCTGCTAGGTGGAGATCAAAGCGCAGTGAAACTGATTTTTTCCTTAAGCGTGGGTTGTCCTTAAAGAAAGAACCTTCCCATTCTTTAATAACTTCATCCACTTTTTCTGTTCTGAAACAATAAAGCAAATGTGTTTATGATCCTTTAGGCAGTAAGTAATACGTATCTTCAGGTCTGCTTTTAAAATGTGATGAGAAACTCTGTAACAGTCAAGTTATATTGGAAAATGTAGGCACCGGATTGATTTTTTAAAATTATTATTATTATTATTTAACAGTTTAATTCCCCTGGATATTTCATTATATTCGTACTTTTGTATTTTTATGTAGCCTCTGATACAAAACCATTGCTCTGAGCACATAAGGCATTTGAAGGCATTTGCTTCCAAGGGGAAAGTTTAGAACCCAGCCTCAAATACTTTGTACCAAACCTCTGTACCATAGTGGGCAGGACTGAATTCCTGCATCTGAAAGCCTTCAAAACAGGGAGGAGAAAAATCTAGTTCAGATCCAAACCTCAGAATGTAGATCTACGATTAATTAAAAAGGAAGAGAAAAAAAAAAGGGGCAGAAGTAAAATACGGAGAATGAAAACCCATCCGATTCAAATAATCGTTAGGCACCCAAATCCTATTGAAGTAATCCTCTGTTTGTTTCAGGATCTGAATCTCAAAGTCTGATCCTGGGGGCCTTGCACAGCTCAGCAAACTGCCCGGCCAGGCAGCCACATTCAGATCTGTCAGACGCTGTGTAAGGTGAATGAAAGCGTGAGATGGAAATAAGCTTCAAGTGTGGAATGTGTATGGTAGACCATATGACGGCATCAATTTTTACATTTGTTTTCAATAGCTCATTATAGTTAATTGTTAGCGACAGGGTGTGCTACAGCTTGCTTTAAAAGTTTTGTTAAACGCTAGTCTAAAAAGAGTTTAAAGAGTAGCAGAAAATCAAAGAATGAGGCAATGTAGTGCTAGCAAAGTAAATTAAGAAGAATAAACCTTACTAACAAACGTTCACAAGCCCACCGAGGAGCCAGGCTCTGGTACAGTAATTGGCAAAACGTAGGAGTTTCCAAGTAGCAAGTCGGAGCAGCCAAGCCTGAATTTATGTGCATAAATATGCCCCAGAGGGACTTTGCAAACGTGGTATGGACTCTCTTACTTTCAGTCTTAACTAAATGAATTATTAATAGTTTCATTCTTGACAGGAATAGCAATTAGAAGCATCGGCATGATATTGTTAGCTCATGAAGTAAATGCTAATAAAAAGAACTTTAAAATTTAATTTGTTAAAACATTCCGTTCAATATAAAGTGAGGAAGTACCACTGCTACTCTGGAGCTTCCTTGCTGTGTAGGAATGATAGAACAGATATTAAGTAAAAGAAAAGTCAGAGATTCTGATGTGTAATGCCCACAATTTACATTTAGCTGTTATTTTGTTAAATTCATGTAAGTCTTACTGTATAGTGCCGTGAGCTTCTGCACTTTCCTTCGTAATATTTCCATCTAGGACTGCTTGTTTTGTCATCAATTCCACCTTCTCAGTTTCATGCTTCTTTACACCATCTATAAAAGAAAATGCAAATCTACCATTTATGCAGAAGAGTAAGGTCGGGGCACAGGACCTGGGGGTGTTTTTCTTCCTGCTTTATTGGAAGAAGTTCCTTCTGTAATATTCATTAATTTGTCTGTAGTTAGGAACCTCTTTACGGCCATAATCCCCTAAGGGGGGAGTGTCAAAAAAACTCACTTGAAGGCAGCATAAAGGTAATCTTGCTAGTGGTAGGCTTTTTGTCATCCTTTTGATTAGGTATAGAGCAGCGATACCTGCAAAAATAAAAATTATGACAAGCATCAAATAACGTTGAATTACTGTAACTTTTAACTTGTTTTACGAGCAGCTGTGTAAAATTTAAGAATATGAGAAAGATGAGGAGCTCTGATTGTAGCAACTGTTTGTTGGGATTTCTTATGCCGAGCATAGAACTAAAGAAAATTACTGAAAATGTCTGTGTCATTTCCTTGTTACTTTCTGACATGAGTGGGTTGTGTGCCAGGAAGAGCTATTTAATTTTATTAGTCCTGAATTGTGTGTATTTTCAGAGTTAGAAGCATTAAGTCTGACTCCCCTGTCTGGCATCTTATGCAGCTGTGTGAGGTTGCTGGACTAAAACCCCGTGTTTCCTGCAGAAATGAGTAAGGGAGGCAGTGTCCACTGAAAGGTGTCAGAACAGGGTGCCTGCTTTAGTTAAGATATCCGTGCGGAGTGCAGGACCTGGTGTTTTGCCTTTTCCTTATCCTCTGTAGTTGACCTAGGTATTAGCTGCCTCGCTCAAGTCCGTGTTTCAGAATACTGGTGTTTGTGAACCTGCGATAGGGGCAGGCACAACAGTTGGAAAATGTCCCTGGAAGACTTATTCTTAAGCAGCATCCTAATGTGGAGGCTCTCCAAGCGTGCGACTTCACAGACTTGGAGTGGCACCGAGTAACATGAATTCAGCATGCAGATGGGCATCCATCGTGGGACCAGATGTGAACTCCTCTCCAAGAACTTCACTCGCCCGGACTTACTTCATCTCCGGTCTGAGACAAATGGAACCCGTGTCAAGCAGCTAACGCGACACAAAGCCTACGTCAACATGCAGTGCCTTGGGTGAGGATGCAGGAAGCTTGCTACTGGCTGCAACATGCTGCTGGCATCCAGAAAGCACGGCACTGGTAAAGCTGAGCTACAACAAAAACCTTTCTAAGGACTTTATGCTGTAATCTTTTAATGAGTGGTTCATGTATTTACAATGACGATGGTTAGTTCAATGGGAGGTTCTGAAATGGAAGGTAAATCTGAGCACTTTCTCTGATCACCAAGTACCTGCTCTCTTCCTGTTCAAGCAGACTGCGGTACGTTGCTATCTCCTCCTCCAGTTTCATCCTAGTGTTCAGGAGAATTTCATGCTCTCGAAGCTGCTTCTCAATACCTCTTCTCACTTCCTGTAGCTCTTTCTCTAAACATTCAATCTCAGCTTCTAAGTTCTGTAGTTGCATGTGGTACTGCTGCTCTGTGGCACGCAATGAACGCTCCAAACCCTTTTCCTGTTAAATTTAACTCATATTTTAAGATTTGAAATGTTGATGCTCTATGCACTTTTCCTTAACAATCAGACAATGTATTTTTATATCAATTCTTTTAAGAATATTCTTTAGGATCAAGGGTATAGTTTTTACGGTAAAACTTTTTCTATTTTCCAGTAAAATTTGTAATAATTCAAGCTAGAATCAAACAAAATAGCCACCTGTTGTACCACCAGCTCACTCATTTTACAGATCTCTGCTTTTACCTGTATGGTTAGAATGACAGCCAGCTAAGAACAGCATGAGAACTGAGCGCTCTGTACGCTCCTTTGTCTTAAATATATTACAGAATTCGGCAGATGGCTGACATGTTCTGTCACAAATCCATTGACGAATTTGGTCCACCCTTTCAGGAAAAGTTTTTACAGTAAACCTGATCAGAGTTGGTTAGGCAGAATAACTGGGACCGTGGCGGGGGAATACCATGCAAATACATGCTTGGCAGAAGTGGAAATATGAATCGTGTCACACATCAGATGACAGATTTTGAATCAAGACGCGGTGCTCTTAAACACGAGCAGTTGACTAGGTTGTGGCCTGGGGTTTGTGATCTGTGTGACAGACTGAAAGCCCCCAGCAAAGCTCTGCGTTTTGTTTGTTGTATTCTGCTCTACGGTGGATGTGTTTCTACACAAACTGACTTGTGAATAGTTTACATCAAGAAGATTAGTTGTTGTTTTTTCCCAGGAGATTTTGACCGTCGTTTTATGATCCTTACCACAGCGTGGAGAGATTCGATTTCGATCTGCATATGGTGCCACTGGCGCCTGGCTTCACAGAGTTCTGCTCTGGCTGCCTTTAACGCTTCTGCATCTTTGTCCATTCTTTTAACGGTAGCTGCTTCTAGCTACAGGGGATATATATATATTTATATACATATATGGATACACAAAAAAGAAGATAATTTAAAAGTATTCAAATAAAATGAAATAGACAAAAATCTCTTTATAGAAAGCTTTATAGAAAGGGAATGCTTTTGATTGCTTGCATGGATGCATTCCAGTTGACAATAGCTGTAATTGTGGTTTTGCCTGCTGTAGTCATTGACTGGATTTCAGCTTGTTCTGGAGCAAGCACCTCCATTCATTCAAATATCCAAATTACCACTTTTCCTTGTCCTAGGCTTAATCTTAATCTAAAACATCATTTGAGATAATTTGTCATCCTTAAGCCTGAAAGTTGTTCTGAAAACAACGTGAATAGTCAAACATGCACAGAGTTGTGTTTACAGGTAATTTTTTTTTATTTTTTCCTATTACAAATAATTTTTTAACCAACCCTGAGCATATGTGGGGTCATTTGAGATTTGGATTCAGCTTTGATTTCTATTGTATGTTACTGCGTTGTACTTCTAGAATAATTATTTTGCTTATGGAAGTTATTTGTCCTTTATAGTTCTGAGTTTCACTACAAGTGGTGAAGGTGCCACAAACACTCGAAACTCTGCCTGCTCTTTTGCCTCTTTTAGTCCTTTACGTGGGTTCTCCTGATGCCATCAACTCTGAGAACATCAACTTTAATTCAGGTGTTACAAAGCAAGTAAAATAAGATCAATTTCCCCCTCCCCCCTTAATATCCTAACCTATTGTAATTTTTTCATGACATTGTTGTGGTGGAAGCTCTAGATTTGGCTAATCCACAAGTGAGCGCTTGGTAATCTTTGGTTATCCTTTTGTGCCTGGGTACTGCAGGGTTTACGTGATGAGACCGTAATGGTCCACGTTGGCTGCTGTGTGCCAGACACCACCACAGACAGGGTTTAACCATCTGGTTTGTAGCTGCCACGGGATTAGGGTGTAGATCAGCCAGATTGCAGCAGTAATCTGGCCTGTGGTTAAAACAACAAACAAAAACAAAACCCAACACAAACAAACAAAAACCTCCCGAATTTCTGCAGTGCCTAAGTACAACAGGGTGATAGAAAACCTAATTTCCAGCCTGAATTTCTTGGCATTTGATGGCTGTAAGTTGTTTTTCCATTTTATTTCAAGGTTCAGTTAGGTTTTAGAGATGCTTTGTACGTAAATCTAAAACAGCAGCATTGTGTGTTGATAACATTTAATAAATCTGTATGAGAGAACAAGTATTTGCTAATAAGTATGACAGTTTCACTGTGAGCAATATAAAATAGTTCCTGAAAAGGTGCTGTTTTCTTTAATATAGGTGCTAAAAACTGTAAAGCTTTCTTCATATACATGGCTTCTTTACATCGCCTTTGATTTTCGAGATCCTCAGTCCCCGTGGGATACCTGAAAGGTGCTAGAGGTTACCGTGTTACTGCATATGTCGTCATTTTAAAATCCCAGCAATATCACTGTCGCAGGTACAGAAAAACATCCGGACGGATTACACAGCACTCCTTTAGTGCGAATTTCATGCCCTCAACAAAACCTTTTCCGTATCTTCTAGTTCAAATCTTACTGCAGTCAAATCAAAATCCCTTCCCCAGAAATATGCTGCATCGAAAAGGAAATACTGTACCTCATAGAGGCTGAGGGAGGAATTGTACAGACAAGGGTTGTCTCCTTGCTCTGGAAGGTGTATGTCTGCATGAAGTCATTACCTGGGTCCTTGCTGAGATGATGGTCTTTATCTGATTTCTGGTGATGAGCGTTTCATACTTTGCCCTGATCTCACGGAGGAGCTGGGACAGTTCCATTCCCCTCCCATCCTCCACCTTGGCTGCCCGAGCCTTATTGATAGGGTGAGGCGGCTGCTGCAGAGCCTTCCCTGCCTGCAGTGAGACGAGAGGGAAAGCACAGGCAAATTTTAAAGCCGCAGAGCTTTATTTCTGAGGGAGCACTGGGAGGTCGGGGGCTTTCAGTCCTTTCTGAAGGCATTGAATAACGCAAAGATGTCGCTTCTGCAGCAGTGCAATGATGATACCTAAATCATGTGCTGAAATGGATTCACACGGTGTCGTTACGCTTTTGTTGCACTGTAACCTAGTTTTTTTTTTATAACGCCAAAAAATGTAGGGTTAAGAGACACAAAACAAAGGACAAAATCGCAGCTGCACAGAAAGAGTGCAGGGGAAGGGGAAGGGGACAGCTTCCCAGCAGGACCCCTGCTGGAACGTGCCTTCGCCAGGGGTCGTGAAACACCAGCACCACTGGTGTGGGGATGGTGCAGAATTTCCCTCCTTGAAGGCTCGCTGAGGCAAAGCCTGGCTGACCTGCTGTGCTGCTGGGAACTGTCCTGCTTTGAGAAAGAGCTGGGCTCCTGGCATCTTCTCACCCGACGCTCCTGCGTTTCCATGGGCAGGAACACAAGAGGGACAGAAGCCAGCGCCGCTAGTGGCACCGGATGCTTTCACACCTTGTGGCAAGGGGGCTCTGGCTCCCTTTCTGCAGAGCACTGAGAAATTCTGGTGAATGAACACCTCAAACGTAGCTAACTGCTGTCAGAAAAGGTGTGTGTTGGTCCCTGAATGTGTTTACGGTACCTCTGCCTCGTGTCAGGGGGCTCAGTTCACAGAACACGCAGATTTTGTTGGATCCTGATGCCTTTCCTCAGAGCTACGTGAGAGGCAGAAAGCAAAGGTTGTTTGATGTTTTGTAATTTCTACAAATAATTCTCCATTTCCCGGCTTGTTTTAACTGCTGCTTAGCTACATCCCCAATGACCTTGTTTACTAAGAAGTGCTCTTACCAATTTTTCAGAGTTTTTTTTCAGCAATACGCAGTATGAGATACTTAGTAACAAATCCTAATTTCAGTTAAAAAAAGAAATCATTAAATAGAATGCAGTTTTAGACTCCATATAAGGACATGCATCAGTAAAACGAGGGAAAAAAGGCAGTAAACTGTCACAAGACGCTCCTTTTAAGAAGCTGAAGCATTGTACCTCTTCAAAGTCTCCTTGTGTGCATAAGGCTTCCTTGTTCTTGACTCTCTCTGCTGGCACGTGTGAAAGGATCCTGTGTAGTGATGTTATTTTTCTTAGCTGGTTGTTCTTCTGCTGGCCTGGATAGAGATGAGAACATTTTGTTGTCCACTGCATTTTCTACAACTGTGTTAATCATTCTGACTTTCCATGGTTCTAAACACAAAATGTCAACAGTGTTTTTCATTGATGGTATGAGACAATCGTATTAGAAAAAAAAACTAATAGAGGAATCCAAACATTAAAAGGGAGAGCCTCTGTATCTAAGTAAATGAGAACTTTTACACGTAATTTAAAATCTTCCTTTTTTCTTTTCATCACAAAGTTGATTCTTTGCAGTTTGTTTTCAGTTCCCTGGGACTCAGAATGACTTCTGCTTCCATCGGGCAAAGTCAGGGCTGTCTAGCATCCAGAAATGAGCCCAGAAATGTATAGGTTTGACATACACTATACAGAGCTCTGGAGGGATATCAGATTTGTTCACACAAACCAAAGTTTATGCATCAATCAGAGTCTATGGATGAATCTTACCATTACCAGGAGCTAAAATGTTGTCAGTTGATAACATTTCTAAAAGCTTTTTAAAAATAAATTAGTACTAATGCTTTCTTTTTCCTTCTTTTTTTCCAGGTGTGAAGGGAACGTCCAGCTGCGACATCCCTGAAGCTCTAAGGTAGGCGTAAGCAACTTTATCTTCACTAGGATTTATGTAATTCTCAATCCCAGCTGCTCTCAACGTTTGTATTTTATCACAGACGTCTTATAGTTAACTTTGTGGTTTAGATGCCGTGTGTCAATTAGTTGGATTCTGTGATAATGTTACTGGGATTGCAAACTGCTTTGGTTCCCCATTGTTGGTTTCACACAAGACCATAGCTGGAGTGGTTTCTACATACCCTAAGCAACTGTAATTTATCTTTTAGATCATAATATGAAATTCAGGATGAATGTCTGTGTAGATAAAGTGCATGATTATTCAGTGTAAACTCAATCTCCATTAAAACAAAGTGTGTCTGAAATTCAAAAAGTTCTGAATTCCCAATGATGCAAAAGTTTTCACAGCAATCACAGTTGCAGCCCTTGAGGTAAGTTATTTCATGTTTCTTTATAAACAGTTACAATGAAAATACATATGTCTGTGCAAGCAGACAAAAGAGACATATTTTTCTCTTCAAAGTGGAGATGCCGTCAGTAATGGTGAATATCTGTGGTTTCAGTTTTTCTGCTGAAGATGGTGCATTTACTCAAGAGGGATTCACGTTTTTCCCTCTTCATACTGACATATATTGAAGAATCTTGTATTTAATTGTGTAATTTATCACAGTGGCTTTTATTTAATGAATGGACTTTAGATGTGATTCTACTAGTTCTTTTATTATTGTTTTGATTACTCTGCCTTTTATTGGTTCTAAATAGGAAGCATGAAAATGCTAGTGGTTGGATTTGCAAAGGGGAAAAAGGAAGTGCAGTGTGAAATCCGTGCTCACATTAAAATTTTAGTTTGAATCAAATGTTTAAGGGATGTGATGGAATGTGAGAACAACTGTATTGTAGAGAAGCAATGATATGCACATAAGAGGTCACAGTAACTCATCGTACCTGAGCTTACACAAAAATTGTCAACGTTTTCTCTCAAGAACAAAGACTGACATGTAAATTGTAAGGGGATTGTGTTCTGGTTCCTAATTTTGTTCTGGATAAGAGATTCTTTTAAATAGTTGGACAACCGGAAGTCCAAGGTAGGATTCAAAATATTGTATTGTGCTCCCAGCAGATGGCACTCCGGGACGTCTAACCAACGCTTGTACCTGGGGTTGCTGCATACTTTGAACCAGTGTATCGCTTCTTTTCCACTAAAGTTGTGGTCTCTACGTTACGTCGTTGTGTTCGCAAAAAAACTTCCCTCTAAATCCTTTGTATTGCTGTAAATTGGTATCTTTAGTTTGTATGGTATCGCGTATTCCTTTAATCCCACATGTAAACAGGATTTTTGTTTTTTAGCGTGTATTTGTTCTGCTGTTGGATTAACTTCTTAAAATGGGGAGCGCTGTACCGTGGGCACAATATATGGGAAAGCAAAATACCCAGCAAAATGGCAGATACAGCTCAGGAGCTGCAGTCTTAAATTATGACATGAAGAAGGAAAGGAGTCTAAGACCTTAAAGCTTTTTGAGTTCTTTTTTATTAGCCAAGAAATCTGGAGAATTAGGTTAAAATAGCAAAATTATTTTAGCTATTAATTACTCAAAAATATAGAAGAGCACAGCTAAATGAATGCCTAACACTTGCACCACATTTCCAGTTACTGAACAAAGAATTGGTGATAGATTAAAAAAAAACCATGAAAATAATGCAGATAACACCAACAGGCTGAAGTAGAAAGTACATTGTATGACTGCTAAGAATGAAAGCACGTGTTTTATGTAAAAGAATCTTAGTTTAAAAGCCCATCTATTTTTTTACTTCGTACTAAAGAACAAAGTTATTTATCCACTTCTGCTTTGAACGAAACACGGAATGAATGGATCCTTTGCAATATCGGACTGTGCCTTAGATCTTCTCTTCAACTTCCTTAACGTGGGATGCAACGACTTTCCCATCTACCACTTCCTCAACAATTGTCTTGATCTTTCTAGTTTTGGTAGGATCTAAGCAGCATAAATGAGATGAAAGTATTATGAAATTGTTAACATGCCTTGCGCGAGCAGTTACATCCTCTTTCCTTTTCAGTTGGCTACTTGTTATGATGAATTCTATGATGTAGTTAAACAGAATAGCATACATTATCCTACTTACAATAATGACTTTAGAAATAATATTATTGGGGCATTTCGTCCCTCATTCAGGCAGTATTGAGAATTCTAAATGAGTGCTTAATAACTCTGTATCTACTAATTTAAATGGTTATATAAAACAGTGTGTATAATTAACGTGGGAACACATTTACTTGAAGGTTAATGGTCAGAACTATTATAGCAGCTGTAAAATAAAAATGTATTCAGTCGAGTTTTACCTACCCTGAGAAGAATCCAGTGATTGTGTTTGTGATTTAGACCCTGTCAAAGATGAGCTTTCAAATGTAAGTCCTTGTCCTCCACTCCTAAAAACGAATGAGAGACGTGCTGTATTGCAGCATGTTTGGCAGGTCCATGACAATGTGTGTTATTCCCTTTTCATGCTGCCATTCATTGATTAATATAATCACTGAGCAAAATGGTTTATTTTTTATATCTGTAAAGAAGAGCTGATTATTCAGAATCTTTGTATGTGCTTTCCTGTCTTTTGGTGAATGTAGCACTTGTTTATCCCTCTTCTCTTTTCCTGGAAAGGATATTGCTACCGAAAGCAAAACAGATATTTTATATGAATTATTTACTTACACAAACTCGCCGTCCATCAAGCGGCGGTAGGTTTCAATCTCCATTTCCAGACGACTCTTGATGTCTAGAAGTTGTTGGTACTCTGCATTCTGCCGTTCCATATCAGCCCTGACCTGAAACAGCTGAGACTCCAGATTCCCAATCTGAAGTTGCATTTGTGAGAGCTGAGCGCAGTAACCTCCTTCCGTTTCTGCTAAAGTGTCTTCAAGGGATTTTTTCTGTGTAAGAAGGATTTTAAATAATCTGACTGAGGAAAACAGAATTCTTTACAAATACAAAGACAACCGAAAGAGTTTATTGGAGTAACCATGGCCTCAATACTTAGAGATATTTAGTTTTTTTATTGAAATGCTAGTTTGGTAATTGGCCTTTGCTGCTACTTCGCTGAATGTGAACATAAAAGCTCCTTTGTTTTATAACATGCTACTTGCAATCCAATTATATATATATATGACTGCTATTTAGGAACTAAAAGAGTGTAGATTTTAATAGGAAAGAAACGCAAATCACAAATCCTGTAGAATAGTATAAGATATAAAAAATGCTTTGAAGTTGGAAAATGGTCAAGTTAGCAGTTTCCTTTCAACCTACCATGGCAAGCTGGGATTGTAATTCAATTTCCAGGCTCTGGAGAGTCCGTTTTAGGTCTGTGATCTCGCTCTTGCCTGACTGAAGCTGCTCAGTATTGGTGGAGATTTCCCTTTTCAGCTCCCCACTCTGAAATGGCAAGAAGAAGATTGTAATTCTGCTGTTCCGAATACTCGGTTCTTTTACATGCGTTTGGCTGCATTTGCAATTTATGTGGTTGTTACTTTTTCATTGAACCAGGCTTCAGCCTCTTTACGGTTTTGCTCGGCGATGACTTCATACTGTCCTCTCATGTCATTCAGAAGCTTGGTGAGGTCAATTCCTGGAGCAGCATCCATTTCAACGCTGACTTGGCCAACTGCATTGCTCTGGAAGCCCTGAAGCTCCTGGAGACATTGAAAATAAAAGATTCTGTTAATAAAAGGCAAAATAGTTCTACCAGAGATATGGATAGAGAAATACATGTGATATAAATTCTTTTTCAACAAGAATCCTTCCTAATTAAGTTTTATCTCATCTCTGAAGAATATAAAGCAGTGAAAAATTAACATAGAATTTGCCTGTCGGTTCCATTTGTCTCAATAGCCTTGTTATTTCACTTTCTGATTCTTCTCTAACCTGTACATTAGGCTATGTGTTAAAATAATAACTGACAAGTCTGTGATAAGCATCTGAGTTGGCTCCCATTTCCTTTACAATTTTTAATGGCAAATTTTGTTATCAACTTTCTGCAACACAGCGACTGCTGTGGTAGCAACTGCCTTCTGAGTTGATTTGGCAAGAGGAAAATGTGAAATGTTTTGTTCTGCTAAGCCAGGAGCTAAGAAAAGAGCAACTTGTTGGGGCCAGCACTCCATAAGCCCTGAGTGTACACGAAGATACCTTCTGCATTCTTAGAAAAATGGCCTGGCAGTATTTCTAGTGGCAGAACTTAGAAAATTAGTAACACTGCATCACCTAGAGCCCATAGCTTGGGTGCCTGGTTCTTTCCCTCTTTCTCTTAGTAAACTCAGAACAGCAAACAAATCAAATAAAGGAACCGAGGAACTCCCACTGGTATAAATAAGGGAATAACTTGATGTTTTGCACTTCCATCTACCTTGTTATGAATATACAAAGAAAAAAACCACGTACCTCTTCATGATTCTTCTTAAGATAAGCCAATTCCTCATTCAGACTTTCAATCTGCATCTCCAAATCAGCTCTTGTCAAGGTCAGCTCATCGAGAACTCTGCGCAGACCATTGATGTCAGCCTCCACACTCTGGCGAAGAGCCACTTCATTCTCGTATCTGTGAAGAAAGTAATTAAATTTGCTTTTTATGTGGTTAATGAGGTCAAATGCAAGCTGTTACTATGTGCTTATATAGCTTTTACTGTGAAATCTTAACACACAAAACTATTACAATATTAACGATTAACATATTCACCAATGAGAGTCTTTTAAATACATAGGATTATTTCCCTTAAAATAATAGGGACGGGTTTTGCAACATTGCACTTACTTCAGTCTGAAATCATCGGCAGCCAGTCTGGCATTGTCGACCTGCAGGATGATTCTTGCGTTGTCGATAGTTGCATTAATGATCTGGAATGCAAGCAGCGTCCAGAGAGTGATTTTATAGCCCAGTGGCTTTGCAGATCGATAGAGCTTTTTACATAACTGTAATTCTAAATATGAGTGCAATAAAAGTAAGTTGTTAGACTCTCATGCAATTTGCTAAATATGAAAATGCATAGGACGGATTTTCAGCCTGTGTAAATCAGCATGTTTCACTTAACGGAAGAATACCAGTTTGCGCTCTGTAGTTTATCATCTCTGAAGAGCTTGCCAGGTAGTTTCTGCGCTTCAGGATTTGAATTTGTAACATAAAAAATAGGAAACTTTCTAAAATGCAAACACTTCAATCAACAAGAGCTTGTGCAGCTGGATTCTATCACTGCCTTCTCCTTTATCCCAGTTAGAACAAGTCGTGTCTCAGCGTTGTGTGACAGCTACGGAGCTGCAGTCAATATACAGGACAAATTCAACACATGCAGTGTGACGGAGGATTATTACAAGAGTCATTAACATAGAAAAAATTTATGCTTGGTTTCTGAAAGGAATTTGTTATTTGTCTCCAAGTGTTATCAGGTGAATTACGAACGCAAAGATGCATTAAGTACATTGCTTTGCTACCTTGTTTCGAAGATCTTCAATTATTGGATGATATTTACTGTAGTCGTTCCCAGACCCAGGAACACCAGATCCAGGCCCGTTTTTCTCATACCACTCTCGGATTTTGCGCTCCAGCTCTGTATTGGCATCCTCCAGAGATCGCACTTTGTCCAGATAAGCAGCCAGACGGTCGTTGAGGTTCTGCATCGTTTCTTTTTTGGAGCCAGAAAGGAGGCCGCCATCCCCGCCGCCACCGGTGCCAAAACCACCTCCAAACCCAGCACCTGAGCCACTGCCGAAGCCACCTCCAAAAACAGCGCCTGAACTGCTACCAAAACCACTTCCTAAGCCTCCCCCAAAACCACCGCCTAAGCCACCGCCGTAGCTGCCACCTCCACCGCCACCAAACCCCCCACCAAAGCCGCTGCCTAAGCTGCTCCCAAAGCCCCCGCTGAAGCTGGAGCCAGAACCAAGCAGAGAAGCGGCACCAAAACCTCCCCCGGCTCCTCCACCGAAGCCAAGCCCGCTGCCACCAAAGCCTCCCGCAGCGCCGGCGTTAGACATCCGCAGAGCTCCCCCGCCAAGGCCGCTCCGAGAGGAGAACTGCCGGGAGCCGCCGCTGGTGCGCACGGAAAGGGCCATGGTGCTCGAGGCTGCTCCGTTTGCTCAGCAGGCACCGCCGGGCAGGGAACCGTTACACCTTTATGTAGGGGATGTCGTGGGTGTTGCAGCAGCAGTCCCCACCTCCTACCAAAATCCTTAATTCTTGCTCAGTTCTCTCGTTCGGGGAGGGGGAAGAAGGTAGCGTGGCATGCCCTGACCAAGCTAAATGACGCGTGCAAATCTCAATTGCCCATGGGAGCAGAAATCTGGCACCCTCCAGGTGTTTGCTGCATGAGGAGAAATGGGTGGAGTAGAGCTAAGACATCGTGATAATGTTTTGCCATGTGTAATGGAGCGCAGAAATTTCTTTTCACATTTAAATCCATCTTAAATAATTTTTTTTGTCATTACATATTCTTTGCTTTCTTGGTTTGGGGCTGTTATGATAGAAGCATGCTTAAGGCAGTAGAATGATCCCTTTCATATCAGCCTTCCTGGCGTGTCAGAAATGTGTTTCCCTTCACAGGACTTTTCTGGCACAAACCTCTGCCAGATTAGTGTTCTCGGTGTGATGAGAAGTTAGAGAGGTGGTCAGCAGACGGATGTGGGGAGACGTGGACAGGCAACTTGGTCATTAATATGAAAACACAAAATATTCTTGATTACGCTGGACATAATTTGTAATTGTTTTCTTCCCTAAACCTTTAGTCATTGAAATATCTGTCTAATGCCGAAACTAATGTTTCTATTACAACATCTTTTTTGTGCTTAAAGAAATAGAAAGGACTTGCAGACACCTTTTCAAGTGCAGGGAGAGAAGAAGGAGCCATCAGACTTCTGTCTGGCAGTGGCTGGCTGAGTGCTCCTTGCATCCGTGGTGCTCCAACAGTATGTCTGCTCCTCAGCCTTTATGATCCATGGATCCCCGTGTGGTCCATGCAGAAATTAGAAATTCTGTCGAATCGATCCGACTGTAGGTCTTTTCCTGCTGCCCTCTACCTAGGGTTCACAGGACACTCAGTTGGTAGTGTTGTGCAAATTCACAGCACGATGGTTTACCACTGCATTTTTGTCCCTGATGGTTTTTTAAGTCTAATGCAGTTGGACATGAAAGACCATCACGGGAACACCTGACTATTGTTTTTGTGCCTTTTATAATGTAAATCTAAAGATCAAAGATAGCTCTTACAGGTTACAAGTTCTGGCATGGAAGCCCTTCCAAATCATTATGCTTCTCTTTTGAAGTTATTTTGATAAACGGAAAATTGTTTTTTCTTTGTGTCCTGGCTTCATTATACCACTGGATTTGTCAACAGAAATTTATTCATTTTTAATTAACCTACATCTAAAGGTTCGGATGCTTTTTTTTATTATTTTCTGGCAGACCTGTATTACGAGCAGTAGATCAAAGGTTTAAGTAAAGCATTTGTGTAGAAATGATGTGATAGCCGGGTATCAGTGACTCATGATTGTGAAAGCAGAGGATTATTTTGTTTGGCAGCTGTATATGTACAGTAAATAATGTGCTGGACAGGTGAGATTTCAAAAGGAAGAGCTTTTGTGTTTATGTTGTGAAGAGGAAGAAGTAGACTCCTTGGACCGAAGACCTGGGTGTGGTGTAGGAGCCTTGTGCTGCATGGGAAAGGCTTCACGTGGGTTCTGATAGAGGGGGGGTCGACAGAAATGGTACTCTTTATTTCTGAGCTGAAAGGCAAAACACATTCTTTTGATGAAATATCTTTGCTTGGTGTAGTCTCTGATGATACAGAGTGAAAACAATAAAAAGACTTCTTAAATTTTACATTGTAATTTATTATGAAATGTAAATGGACATTTATTTATTTGAAAATCATTTAACTGAAGTGAGGCTGCGTTGCGTTTGGATGGCAGTTCAAGTTCAGAAAAGATCCCCTGAATCAACATCTCAATACATTTTTTTAAACATCTACTCTAAATGTTCTAGTACATAAGAGAAAAACAGATTACTAACCGTCGGGTTGCAGTTAAACTCGCACATTGGTAGGGAGTGTATCATACCTGTCTAGTTAATTCTTCCTCGTAAAGTTTTGGTAAGTTGTCCATTAAGGTTTCAGAAATAACGGGTATGTTTTAAACACTTTCCATTTGTCAAGCACGTGAGCAAATTTGGTCCCATATCTTCATCTAATGACTTGCACCAGTTTAGAGCTTTGGAACTTCAGTAATGAAGACTTGTGTCGGTATTTTTCTAAATTCAGTTGTTACGGTTTTCAAAGCTGTAGTAAATTCACACTACAGGACATTTGACTTTCAGATTTATACTGAGCAACTCTGTAAGTGTAGTATTAAGACTCTGATGTAAATAAGGACTAATACTTCAGCTTTTATTTGTCTTGGAAACAATAATACATTTGTAACAGGCTGATTTGTGTTTTCTTTCATCAAGACACTTAGTCACTGCATAAGTTAACTCCAAACCTTGCACTTCGCAACTTTCTGATGCAAAACATTGTTATTAACACCCCCGCCCCCCCTCCCCCCCAAAAAAAGATTGTTTGAGATTTGGTAATTTGGCATTTTTCCACCATTGCTGATTTCAGGCAGAATTGGAGAATTAGCTTGGACTCTGTATAAAGTTTAATGGTGTAATTAGAGCTCAGAGGCTGTCTCGCTTCTGCTGCCGCTGTTTATATCTTCTCTTCAATCTCTTTTACCTCAGAGGAGACGACCTTGCCATCAACCACCTCTTCGACAATTGTCTTGATCTTCTTAATTTTATTGGATTCTGCTACTGAAATTAAACAGTGAATTAATAAAATGCAGCGTGTATCAACAGAAAAGTAGTGCTATCAGAAAAATAGTGCTATCAGCAGTTCCGCTAACGAGAGGATAGACAAAGGCATCTTTTCCATGCAGTTGCTAAAAAGTAAACTTTTGGGAGATACAGTTTATGGTTTATCTTCCTTCTTACATTTAAGATTGTGACGTACCTTTTTCAGTGTCTTCTGTAGCTACGTTCACTTGGACAGACCTGTTCAAATCATAAATTGACAAATGTAAGTATATTGTGCCTGATGGATTAAAGAAACAACCTTGTGCGTTCCCTGGACGTTCAGACAGGTGATTTCCTTTCATCAGGATGTGAAACCATGTGTTCAAATGAGTTTTGTCAGTTAAAGTAGAATTTGTTAAGCATGAGCTATAGGCGAAATTAACCTGCAGAGCATTTCCTGCAGTGCTACAGCTTCAGCTCATGCAGATATGCCCCAACTAGTTCCTGAGCCAGAACTGCTGAACAAGTAGAGTCTTTGTGGGAGTCATCACCCCGCGTGTCTTGCTCTGTGCTCTTTCTCAGATCTCTGCTCTTTTCACTACAGAATACGGGATACTGGAGCATCCCGACGTTAAGTGCGAGCTCACTTGCACCTCTGGCATATTTAAGTAGTTTGGCTGCTAGTGACACAAGAACAGAACAGAATCCAGTGCAGGCTGCAAGAGAAGGTCAGTGTGAGTGCCTTGCTGTAACGTGACCAGGTGCCTGTGGTGTCTAAAGGCGTTTAAAAAAAACCTAGCCCAGGTTACAGTCAGTATAGTCATGGAGAAGTCAATCAAAAGTCGCATCACTGCCGTTATGGTATCAAGGTACTCAGCCCAGGAGGAGTCACAGCATGTACCTGTGCACAGGATGACAGATACAGACTCAACCAACTTCCACAGCAGCCTTTGAAACAGAGCACAAACTGCAGCCTGCTTGGAATCCCCAGCTGGGAGCTGGGCAACAGACAGTTTTTTTCCTTCAAAAACCAGTTGCCAAGGAGCAGATTTTACCCCTTTCACCATCCATGAATACAGACCGCCTTTGCAACGCTGTCAGCTGTCACCCTGCCCCAAGCAGACAGCCTGCCCGTGTTTCCTCACCTGGTGTCCTCTCCTTCCAGCAGGCGGCGGTACGTGGCAATCTCCATTTCCAGGCGAGTCTTGATGTCCAGCAGTATGGTGTACTCGTTGTTCTGAGCCTCCATGTCAGACCGGAGTTGCCTCAGCTGAGCCTCTAACCTGGCAACTGCTTCCTGGATTTGATTTAGTTGATAGGTGTAACGTGCTTCAGTTTCATCCAGCGTGTCTTCTAAAGCCTTCTTCTACAGGTGGTGAAAGAACAGAGATGTGTTATTATTCAAGAGGATACTTTTTATCTTAAAAATTACATTTTGATTGAAAAATGTGTCGGTTTCTGTATTTTTCTCTGTCTACTTAACACAAGCTTTACTTTAAGTACTGCTTATTACTTACCATGTTCAGCTGGGACTGTAATTCTAGCTCCAGACTCTGGTAGATCTGTCTCCGCTCTGTGACCTCTCTCCTTTGCTCTTGCAGTTGTTCCATGTTGAGCGCTACTTCCTGGTTCAGTGCTTCTGTCTGAAATACAGAAACAGAAGGACTGTAAGCTAGAACTCGACTTGACCGAGGTTCTTGCTGATGTTTAATTGACCTTACCTGCTTTTCAAATCGTTCTTTGGCTTCCTGACGGTTCTTTTCTGCCATTTCTTCATACTGCCGTCTCATGTTTTCCATCGTAGTTGCAAGATCGATGCTTGGAGCAGCATCCACCTCTACATTAACGGAGCC
The DNA here is from genome assembly GCA_011076525.1 of Nettapus auritus. Taxonomy (NCBI): domain Eukaryota; kingdom Metazoa; phylum Chordata; class Aves; order Anseriformes; family Anatidae; genus Nettapus; species Nettapus auritus. The sequence goes on along the minus strand of CM021791.1, from coordinate 4,226,267 downwards.
TCCCACTTGTTTCTGCAGTCTGTCCACTTCCTACAACATGGAGCACATATCAGCGTCAGCTGAAGTTAAATATTGGAAGGAAGCTGAATATTGGAAGGAAATTCAAACTCTACAGAAATAGAAGTAATTCTTAAATTGCTTCTCAGGGCAAGATAACTTAATCGCCTTGTAAATACTGTTTACTACCTGCCATACTAGAAAACTTTATTTATTCTGTAGCAATACATGTTATATAATAGATAAACATATTATAAAAAGATGATTTCCTCAGGACCAGATCCATGGAATGAGCGTAGAAGTCTTAGTTCCCATTTGCATGCTTTTCTGTGGTAGCAACTCATAAAACATAACTTATTCTTAAAGAAAACCTTCACTGCTTAGTTTCCAGACTAAGAGATACCCGGTACAGATGTCTGACTTGCAGCTATCTCTGCATGAGCCAGAGCTCCTGTTTTGACCAGCAGAGACCAGAGGGCATCTCAGCCGAGCAGCCTGTAGCTGTTTGCTCTGTGGTGAGGTGAGTCATTCTCCAGGTTGTGTCTATTTTGCCGGTCTCTCAGTTGATTGTAACAGAACCATAGGCAACAGCATTCACATAGGCAAGATACGAATAGACACCTAAATTTTGAAGTGCTAGTCTGGAGCTGAATCCCACCACAAGTGCAATATCTTTCAGATTGTTCGTGAACATTTCGTTATTCCTAGTGGGGCTGAGTTTAGGTATGCTACTGACAAAAACATCTCTCCACGACAGTGTTCTGCTGCTCTCACCTCCTCATGGTTCCTCTTAAGAAAAACTAGTTCTTCATTCACGTTTTCAATCTGTGACTCCAAATCAGATTTCGTCAAAGTCAGGTCGTCACGAACTCGCAGCAGTCCGTTAATGTCGTTCTCCACACTTTGCCTGAGAAGGAGTTCACTCTCAAACCTGTAAAACAAGGCTTGTTTTGTCATCATCAAAACGCAACTGTCTGAGGAGAATGTCAGCATCAGTAACTACTACTGCCTTAGTCCCAAAATGTTTCTTTTTACTAAACATTGCATTGGAGAAGGTTTACTGCTCAGCTTTGGTGTAAATAACTAGAAGCTTTCATGAACAACAGAAAAGTGAAGGAGAAAGTGTGAAATGCTCATGGAACTTACTTCAGTCTGAAATCATCAGCGGCCAGTTTGGCATTGTCAATCTGCAGGACAAACCTTGCATTTTCCAACTGTGCAGCACTGATCTAGAAAGGAATGGTTGGAAATGGATGAAGCACTGACAGCAAGACTTGCAATGGATACCGAGTGATTCTTAAACATTACAGAAGATAGCTTTGGCATGTATGAAACTGAATGTGCATCAGCAACCAAAAATATTTTTAATCTCAAAAGAAAATTATATATATATATAATCTCAATGAAGTGCATGTAGTACATCTAGACGATGTGTTGATAAATGCATTATTTTATCAATGTATTATATTTTCTGACACATTGTGGTACTGATGGAAGCAAATCTGCTTGAAAATACAAGTTCTGAGGCAGGAGAAGGAAAGGATGGGAATCTTTGCACATAAACGCACGCTTATCCATTCCTAGAAATTAATTCTGCATGCGGACTTCATCCTCTATACTTTAGCTGTCTGTAATCATCTGGGTTTAAGCTAAATTCCCTTTAAAGTGCATAAAAGGGATCTGGGTTTTGGATGTAAGTCCAATGGATTTATCATATCTGGAGGACAAAATCCAGCAGATGACTTACTGTAAATGAAAGCCCTTTCTCGCTTGATCACCAGAAAACTTTAATATTCAGAAAACTATTAAAATTACCTACAGCTAATAGAACAGAATTCATTCATTCTGAGATTTTTCACGTATTAGATTACTCACATCTGTAGGCACGTATCAAATATGGCGAGTTATGTATAATCTGTCACTAATTTGTATCTGGTCAAAGCAAAGCATTTATTGCTCTTGGTCGAGACAATGACAGTTTGAACAAGTAGCGTTAACACAGTAGATTGGTACCCATCTCCCCCACATCGCAATTCATATTTTTGTGGATGTTTATGTGAAATCTCACCTTATTTTGAAGATCCTCAATTGTTTTAAGGTAAGCACTGTGGTCCTGCCTGACGTGTGTGACGTTCTTCTCATACCACTCCTTGATCTGCTTTTCAAGCACGGAGTTTGCCTTTTCTAGAGAGCGCACCCTCTCCAGATAGGAAGCCAGCCGGTCATTTAGATTTTGCATGGTTGATTTCTCATTGCCAGCGAGCAGCACGTCGTTACCACTAACATTAAGCTGGAAGCTACTGCCAGAGTTTTGTCCGAAGCTGGTGCCGGTGGAAATGCGGGTGCCGTAGCCCCCAGCTCCGCCGTAGACGCTGGGTGCCTGGAGCTTCTGGATGGCTGAGCTCCTGACGGATAAACCGCTGACGCTGGGTGCAGAAGTTTGGAAGCGGGTGTTTGTACCCAGCTGGAAGCTTCGGTTAGAGAATGCCATTTTCTTTGTTTTCAGATGGAACAGCTAGATCTCCACGCACGCAGAGCAGCTGAAGTGAAGAGCGGCGTGTGCTCCGTAAACCTTTATACTGTATGTCAAAGAGGAAGCACAATGGTCGTAAACCCCACCTCTGTTGACACATAAAGTAATTGGTGTCAGGGCAAATAACACACAGCATATTGTCCCCGCGCTCTGGATAATGCAAAGGTTTTTTAATCTGTTCATCTGCATTTGGAAAAAAACATATCCTGAGTTTAGCTTGCTTAGTTACCATTTTGAATAAAAGATAAAACCCAAATGAACTGCTGAATCATTTATAGCAGCGTATCTGCAGCCATTGTCTCTGTAGCCCTTTTGAACAACCAAGTCAATTCTTGCCCCCATGTGCAGTTTATAAAATTAAAGTAAGAGTTGACTGTATGTGACAAGAGACTTAAAATATTTATATCTTCAGTCAAGTGCATATTTCTCTTGAGTGAGCCATGGTCTAGGCCTGAGGACAGTTTGGAACTGGCTATAAATTATTAGAAAGGTGGCATCTGGACCTATGCTGTTAATTCATTTCCTAGTAAGCACAAAGCAGTCTTCTTACTGCTTCAAAAATGAACAGCGTCGTAGTTAGCTTGCACTGAATGTATCCTCACTGCGTATTAGAAGACCCTTACAAGTTGAACTGGGTTTCAGTGCAGCTGAAACTAAGCGGAGCATAGCTTTGTGAATAGAGCAAACAGTAAGGCTATTGGAAATTGTCTTGGTTGCCCACTTCATTTTACGTGTGAGGTGCTGACATCCATGGGGTGACAGAAGGCCCTGAGATCAAGCTTCCAGCACAGCTCCCGGCCCTCCTGCGTGGCTGGAGTTAAAGCAAAGCAGGGATCCCTCCGGCTCTGTCCGTGTGCTGGGCTAAGACACCCCGGCTGACCCGTTGCGCTGCTGGCTGTTTTGCCACAAACACAGGTGTTACAGTCGTTACCAGGAAACCACCTGCCTGTGTTCAGTGCATGAAGAAACCCATCAGGCTGTGTTTCTAACAGTTCCCAAAGCCAGGGCGGTGCGTGCTTTGGAGATGCACAATGCAGAGATGAAATGGAAGGCGAGGGACAAAGCTGAGGGGTTATTAGCGCTACAGGAAAGCCCGTAGCAGGTGTGCACCAGGACAAAGCGGAGGTGTAGCTCCTCGGGGCACTGCATTTACTGTACTTAGTGTATTATTCATGTACAGCTAGGCACGTAGAACGGTTAACAAGTGCTCTTTGTGGTAGTGGAAAGCAGCTGCTGAACATTGTGGGCTTCAACCGTGGGGCAAGGAAATGGGTGAGACACAACGCTCGGGGGCATTGGATTGTGTCTTGGAAGCATCCTTAAGTTTCTGAGAACCTCCAAACCTGGGATATTGTGGAACCAATTCTGCCAAGTTGCTTTTAGATCACAGTGCGACAGATCAGTTTAAGCAGCACCGTAGCAAGGCAGGAGTTAAGGTGTCACCGTTTGCTGTTCCGAAATTAAACGGCTCCAAACCGAAGTGATCAGCGTGCAGGGCAGATTTTTTTTTTTTTGCATGAAGATGCTGTTCAGCTGTATGAATTGTCTTTGGACATTGAACATCTTTGGGTGTAACTGATAAGGATGAATGTCTGAACAGCTTTTATGACCGTTCAAATCAAAGTGCACCAGCCCAGTCATTTGGGCTGTTGCTGTAGAAACTCAAGGTGGGTCTTTTATTTACTGAAAGCCTTCAGAGCAGATAGGACAGGGCAGAGCTTGCATCTTTACAGCTGTAAGAGGAATACAGCAAATATCCTGCTACGGTTACATCTCTTGGCTACGAACTTCACTGCCTGGATCTCTGACAATATTTCCTGATAGCCTATTTGATAGTAAACATTCTGCTTTGTCTTCTCAGTATTCATTAAAATGAGTTTCCATTTACCTTGATGGTATTTTTTCTAAACCTCATTTGAAGGCTCCGTTCTTTCTTTCGTTGTGGAAAAGCCAAAGGCTATTTGTTAACTTTCATGTTTGCGTATAAATGCAGCAGGATGTCATCAAAGCCCTAGACTGGCTTTTGTGGGTCCAATTCTTAATCTTTCTATTCACAACTGCCTCACCTCCATATGGGGAAGCAGATAAACAGTTTAAATATAAAAAAAACTAATTGCATGTGTTGTTAAATTAATGTCAAATGTTTGAAATTTATAGAAGTTGGAGACTATCTAGAAACATAAGAATAATATATAAATACATTTCAGATTGATAGCAAAATAAAATTAATCAATGCGTAAAACCTTCTAAACTTTGCTCTGACTTCATCTCGTACAGTGACCTGAATAAAAATGGCCATCAGGATCGGATCAGACATTTGTCTTGGCCACAGGCTCTGCTCTTTGAGGTCGAGCTGAACCTTCAGCAGTCCCTTTTCTTCCAAAATCCTCTTGATTATTAAGTGAAAGTGTTCAAGGCTTACCCAGCTGGATGCACAGAGCAATAGTGTCAAGTTGCCGTAGTTTTAAAAGGTACCAGGCTGAATTTTCCTAGCATTCTGTTTCTTTTCTTCTCCAGTTTGCTTACCAACAATTTCTCTGGTCTTATCAGTTTATATATGCCTCTCCTACCAAAAAACAACTGGGAATATCAATAATAATGTTTATCAAGATCGATATATGTATAATTCATACCACAGGTGGGTTTTACTCTTTTTTTTCCCCCTCAATACATATTTTCACAGAATATTTCGAATGAATCGCTGAATACATAAACCACAGAAAACTGCAAGAGTGAACAGGAAAGGCTGTATCTGTTCCAGAAACGTAACGTGGGCCGTGTCCCTCAGCTGGCTGCAGGGGAAGTGACTTGTCATGGCTCACAGCTGCACGGCCGCACTCAGCTGGGAGCGGCTGGTGGACTGCTGCCACTCCAACTATGCCCAGCTGTTATCTGGAGGAATACGGGCCGCCTTATTTTTATTCACAGAAATGATTGTAACAGTAGGTAATCTAAATAGCTGTTGGGAAACGTCAAAAATATTATGTTGTCTGATATCTGCAGCGCTGATCGGTGGAAGGGGTGCTGTTAACGCTTTGCTGGTGCTTTAGTTTGGTGGCGCAGTCTCCAACTCAAGGCCCCGTTGTGCACCCTCCATACCCATGTGGATAACCTGCGTGATGCCGCCTGCGGTGGTGTGGTCGGTCCGAAGGGTTTGTGTGCAGTCCTGGCCAAGTGTTCGTGGCAACATTAGTAAGTTGTTTGATGTCCTGAAGAGCTCCTGCCTGTATGACAGACATTTAGTGCGAATTACAGAGCTGTGAAGATAACTCACGAAGGTTTTGATAACGTGTGCATGCCATTTCGTATTACTCACCGTTACTAACAAGTTATATGTAACCAGGCATGAGGGTTCAAGGAAAAAAGACACACCCAGCTTTGGTTCTGGGTCTGTGCAGCCCTTAGGTGGAACATAGGCTTTCTTTTTGCCTGACTTAAGGATTTAACTAAAGAAAAGCCTCTTAGTTCAGGCTTTAGCGATGATCCGTTTTCACAGTGAAACCCAGCGCCCGTTTATCAGTCCCGGTAACTACGTAGTTGATTTCAGTTTGGGTTTTGTGTCATAAGATTCCCTAAGATCTCTTATAATACAGTCGTGAAAAGACTTCCACTGTACAAAGTGCATTCAAGGAAGAGGAGTTCCATGTTCGGTATTCCGGCCATGTCCACTATTCAGTATTTCTGTGACTGAGAATTTCCCCTTCTTCTCTTTGTAATCTACTTATGAGAAGACGTTGCTTCCTGATTTACGCCATCCAGTTTACAACAAAGGAAGCCACGTAACATGAGCTTTCGGGGCAAAAATTGAAACAATTTTCTTATGTAGATATGAGCCAATAGCAGATTTTGAATCGTTATTATTATTTAGTTTTTTCCTGAAAGACTGAAAGAGTCCTTAGGACAATTCTCCACCCTGAACTTATATTTGCACCATTTGTTAATGCAAATGCTGCACCCTAGAACACAAACAGTAAACAGAGGAGTTTTGTGTATTGCAGCCTGTGATCCAGGAGCACTGTGTAGCAATATGGATTGGGAAAGCATGATGTCCCTGGGCGCTGCAGCTACAGCGAGCAGCAATCCCTGCAGTCTGCGGGACAGTTTCCTTAGCACCTGTTATTAGGATGGGTCCCGTGCTGGTCTCTTTTATCTGGGAGCCACTAAATGGGAAGCGTATGGGTCTGACTGAAGTTCATGGGAAGAATAAAGGATTTCTCACTATTGAAAGAACAGAGGGTTTCCCACAGAACGAGCGGATGGAGCTTGTCCAAGCTACAAAAGCACCGTAACCAAATCAGATGAGAGCAAGGACCAGATGATGTCACTAATTAACCGGCTTCACATAAGCCCTGAACATCTGCAGCACGAGATCTCCCAGTGTCTTCCTACATACATAGTTTTTCCCTATTTCCCTCTCCTTTTTATCTTTTGTCCAGTGAAAATACCCTAATCATCAAAACTCCTCACCGTATTATTTTCTGCGGTGAGCTTTTGACCAGAGGTGAATTTAAAACATCCCTTTAAATGGTATGATACTTGTAGAAGTGCTCCGGATCTCGGAGTGGTGCGCGCGGCGATGTGTAGGATACATCCTTCCCCAACCACAGGTTGCAAATGAAAGCGGGGAGCTGCCTTTCCTGTCTTAGCTGCTCTAGCAGCAGAATCAGATTTCAGTGCCAAGGAAAACAGCTCCAGGCCATACAAATGAGCCTTCTCTTCTTTTTCTCCCCTAAAAGTATCATGAATATCAGCTTTAATATAATCTAAAAGTCTACCAGCAGGAATTTTTCCCTCGTAAAAATCACGTGCAACAGTGGCCTGAGAAAAGCAGCGAGCCGGTGGATTTTGCATTTTTCCTAGGTGTGGCAACAGCCCATAGCAGTATTTGCTGAACATCTGTGAACATGAACGTGTGGTTTGTATCCCGTCATATCAAACCGTTTCAAGCTAGCATAAAGCTGGAACAATTCAGTACCCATGAGCAGATAATTCTGAGATCACAGATCACGAAATATCCCCACTTGGAAGAGCCCCACCAGGCTCCTGGAGTCCGACTCCTGGCTCCACACAGGACTCCTCGAAGCTAGCTGTGTGATTCAGCAAGCAAACACTGTTTCCATGGCCCTGTGCAAATATATGCACACACTGATAGTCCACCATGAAAGCTGCGTGTGAACACACTCCATCGCACGCATTCACGTTTGCATAGAATTTTTCCCTAGCTTTATTTTTAAAAAAGCAGTCCTTGTCGTTTCAGGAATGTGCAATACGCAGATATTTCAGCAGAAATTCCCAGGTGAAGATGCCTCATTGGCCTTCAGCATCGCCCAGAAGGCGCAGCCATTCCGAGGCACGTTGCTGCCGTCCCGTAGCCGTAGCAGTCCCATTTCCGCGCCGGCTGGAGCAGAAGTGCAATGCGTGTGTAGCTGTTTGTCACTAGAGGCCACCACACGCCTTCCGAAAAGAGCTGCGTGTGCCAGGCCGTGTGTTGCTTGCTACAGCCGGAGAAGCCGTGCTGGAACCTGGACACGGTGAACGCGAGCGGCGTATTACATAACGAAAGCTCACGTACTACCCACTTTTCTGTTCCTGTGTCCAGAAGAAAAATGTTTTGCATAGCTCTTGCGGCCAAACGTGTGAAGTAGTGTTTATCTCCACAGCCACAAGCTGTAATTACAAAGAGTTGAGCGTTGTGTATGGCAGGGAGCTTGTAAGCAATGGCAACGAGGATTATCTGTCTTCCTAAGTCCCCCAGATTTGTGGCGATAGGCGTGTTCATTGCCCCTTCGAACGATGCCCCTTTCTTCGTGACTGATACTCGAATATCTTAATTTTTAGAGAGCCGGAAGCTCTAGAATTAAAGGATTTTTTGTTGTTCCTTTGGGTTTTTGTTTGTCTGTTTCTGTTTTTATGTTTTTGTGGCAATGTTGTTTCCAGTGGGACATAACATTCACAAAAAGGTAACTCTGAAACTGTTCTGTAGCAAGATTAACAAAAAAATGGAGCCTGGACGCTGAAATGGCTTAAAAAATTATTATTTGTCTCTATAATCAGGAAGGAAAGAAGTGTTGTTGTTTTTTCCTGCGCTGGTAACTTTAAAATCACAGTTTTCTGTCTACTTCTAAGAGCACTTACATATTTCCTGCTTTGAAACTGCTCTGCTAAGAGTTGCTTCCAGTTCAGTTGTTTTATGCCTTTTCTGCTTTAGTTTCTTGCAGGCACGATTCAGGAGGTGTCCATTTGAGCCCCAGTGGGTATTTTTTCCCTGGAACTATCAGACTTGTACTAAAGAAGTCCTGTACAGTTTGTCAGCTACTTGTCAGCTTGTTTCGTTCTTCTTTTCCCTGCCTGCTGCAAATAATTATTCCTCTAAATGAAATTAAGTTTTCTTTAATTAAATTATATTCCTCCTTTTCGTTGCTTTCATTAGAGCCTAATAACAGCCTATCAAAGTAAATCCTTTCGACTTGTCCTTAGGACGTTGCAATGCAGAAAAATGTACCCCTGAAGTCTAGATAGTTATTGAAAGCGTCTTCACCGCAGCTGATGTTATGATTTTATGCCTTTAAGCTTCTGATGCATATTCAGGCATTCAAAAGGCAATTTAATGTGTCTAGAAGAAGCAGCCATGCACCTGTTTCACCATGAGGTCATGTCTAGGACTTTGTCAGCTCTAAATTTCTGTCATACGGCCAGCCCAAAATACAGCTGTAACGTATTGATACTTGTGTTTAGCGGGGTATTTTTGCAAGCAATTCCTTTATGCCCCCCCTTGGGTGCGTGGCTCAAATAGGTCATTTCAGGGTAGGTATATGATGAAAAATAGCTTCAAAATGTAACTTGAAACGCAGAACTACACCGAGGGAGGAATGAAGAGGAAGCAGTATGCAGTAAAACAGGCCCCGGATTATTTCGGATTTCACGAAGCCAAGTGTGCATTACAGTCGGTAATTAAGATGCTTTTGCTTTATAGCACAGGAAGTGTGGAGGGCAGGGGGTGCAAGCCTCTCAAGCATTATTCTTTCCTTGCTTTCCTGTTCACAGATTCTTCCTTTTTCTACGTGATTCATACACAGGAACAGGCATCTCACAGCAGAACTTCAGACACCTTTATAGGTCAGGGTGTGGACATTGTGAAATGCTTTACTGGCTCTTCCACCTATTCTCTGTGCTTCAATAACAGTATGCAAACTGTGTTTTTAGCAGCCTTGTAAATGCTAGATTTTGTTTTCTTCTCTCACTGAAATGAGCGGCTTAATTTTCCATCTGTATTAACGAGGCAGGTACAAAGCAAAGTTTTGCATCCGAGAGAAGTTTCTTGCTCGTAAATAAGAAACAAACCTGCCAATGTGTGGCCACATCACCAGAAAGAATGTGTGATTAATAGCACAGACCATTACGGCATTACCTCATTGCAAACTTCTTCCAGAGGATCAACAATTCACTTACCAAAGCTGCGTATTGTAATACACCTTAATAAGTTTTAACATTTCTACAAGTGAAATGAGCTGTGACTCATAACACCTTCTGGAGTGCGTTCAAGTCTGTTATAAATCACGTTGGAGGATTATTTAGTGCAGGACTTCCTTAAATGGCAGGTGAAACTACAAGAAGTGTTTGGAGAATGCTGATGGTTTCAGCCTCCTTTTATAGCCTCGAAGTTCCTCTGTCTTGTCAGTTTGCAGAAGTGTTGTTACATCATTCTCTCAGAGATGACATTATCTCCCAACGATATTTTTCTGCTCTCCTATTCCATCTATGGAATATTATCTGTGCACATTCATTCCGAGAGTGTGATTTTTTACGATACTTCACATCAAAAAAATTGCAGTTTGCTTTGGGACTGGGTCGGTCACTTCCTTGATGCTGAAAATAGTAAAATAAAGGAATTCATTATCACACTTGTGAGGATTTCCTTTCCTTCAGGACACCGATGTGAGGCGTAGAGAAAGAGGCACATACGGCATCTCATTTTTAGAATGCCCCAAATACTACAAAATCCACAAACCCACACTGTCCTGGTGTTTTTAACACGACTAATTTTAGCAGGGCTACTGACTCATGTAAATTGAAGAACGTGATCAAATCAGGTGCGGGGTCTTGACCAGCGGTGCACCCTTGAAATGCATCGGTCGGATGATCTCTCCAGCGGGATCAGGCACGGAAGGGATTGCTGGAGCGGAGAGTGGCTCTTTGCGGAAGTTGAATTATCTAACAGCTGAGCTAAGTAGAAGCTGTGAAGTGATGAATTCTAATTGAGTCTCTATCAGTGACTTTCTTTGCAGCCTTGAGCAAGTTGTGTCATCTCTTTTTCCAATTTCTCAAGCAATAAAATGGGAACGATAATCCTATCCCGCTCATTACCGCCCTAACTTCATCTCTCTGTGCTGGGAGAATGTGAACAGTGCCTGGAAGAGGTGGGTATTGGAATCATGAGTTATTATTCAGAGCACAGAACGAAAGTTCAGAAATAATGAATAACCTGAGACAGGGCAGCACGTGGCCAGTGAGGGGACCATTCATTAGCAGTCCAACAAAAATCGGCAGTGAAACGCCGTGTTCTAAAGACAGGAGAAACGTGCAGGAATAAGCCTTTTTTGTCATTAAATACCTGCCTTCGTTTAGCAAATCGAGTGTAGTGTGACTAATATTTATATGTTTCGGGACTAATTGGTTTACTTAAATTACTAAAAGCGGTCTGAATGGAGGTATTAGAGCCGCCGATGTGTGATGACGTTGGTAAACTGCGTGAACTGGGAGCGTAATGAGGCCAGCGTAATGAGCCACAGCGCTCCGAGCATGACGGGCTGCAGGGATGAAGCTGCAAGAGGTTAAAATCTTCAGAGCAGTGGGGTGGAAGGGGAATTGTGCTTCACACCTCCGCCAGTGCTGCTCGTAGCACAGGCAGGGAGGGCATCTCGCTGCTGCATGGGAGGATGCTCGGGCAGAGCAAAGCCAACGCACCGCACGAGAATGTGAAATAAAAACAGGCTCGTTCGGTAAAAGCCTGCAATTACTGAGTTTTCTTTCTTCATTCCTTGTAGTTTAGCACAATCAAAACCTAGTGCAGGACAGATCCTTTGCTTTGATTTAGAAGTGAGGAACCACTCAGAAGTTCTTTTAATTATTTGTATCACCGCAATGCCGATAGGCTCTGTGAATCTGAGAACTAAATATGTCTCTAATTAACACAGAAAATCGTACAAGAAGACCTAGGCACGACTTGTCCAGATGCTACAAACACCAGGTCTGGCTTGTTGGATCTGGTAAGCCATAAGGAAGGACATCGTTAATTAGCCAAGAGTTACCGGTCCTGTATTACAAGTTTTACCCAATTTAAAGAAACCATTAGGTAATCCATTCAATGCTTTCGGGATCTCTTTGTGCAACAAGGGTGGAGAGTGGGGGAAGGAAGGACAAGGGGGGGATCGTGAACTGGTCCTAACATGCCAGTAAGAGTGCTTTGTGTTGTAGAGATGGACTTTGTTTGTTTGAAATCTGCATTTTCTTTGAAATTTTTGCTTTCTTTTGTGAGCCTTGTTTCAAAGCAGAGCTGGTAGCCAGAATCCTTTATGAAGGTCCCTTATGAGTAGGTATGAAAAAGTACAATGGCAATTTCTCTCTTGAATATGAGGCTGCCCAGAACATGCTGTTCCATATGCAGACTTTGGAATGCAAATCCGTACCGCCACTCTTGGGGCTCCATTTCGGCTCTCGTAGCTCTGCTCCCCAGCCTCCATTGTCTAAACAGTGCTAATAACACTGTGGGGTTTTTTCTTCCTTAGCTTTTAGTGTTGTGTATCTCTGGAAATTTTCATATTGTTGTTAGGGTCTCCTGTTGTGTTGGTGACTGGGCTGACGTGAGAAAGGAGAAGAGTGGGTTTGGCTAAAGAACTGGGGCCGGTGCCCTCCCAGCACTGCGTACACCGGTCTGTCCTGACCGCAGAACCCGTCAACAGAACCAAGGAGCATGAGTACGAAAGCAAATTGCTGAAACGGTGCTTTGAATTAAAGAGGTCACTGAGAATGTAGGAGAGTGGCTGCAAAAGTACGTAGAGTCTGAAAGAAAACGCGTGAAGGTGGTTGAAGGAAATTTGTCTAAAGCTAATAAATGATTGTTTCCAGGATGAATATTTTTGTAAACTTCACAACAGTACCGCCAATAACCCTGCTTTAAATGGTGCAAACCACAAGTTTTATGTAAGGAAGTCTGATAGCTTTGCTTATATAAATACCACCTCTAGCTTGCGTCACGGCCTTTGTTCTTATTCGTGTCCTTCCACTTTCATACTCGCTGAAACAATGAGGCCTTTGCAGTCCCTTGGACCCGCGTCAATAGCGCTGCCATTTGGGGCTGGTGCGTACTTAGGAAAAAGTAAAATCAGAAATACCAACGACCGGTACAAGTAATGGGAAAGGATTTATTGGCAGCAGTGAGTTATATGATAAGAGACATAAGACCGGGAGAAAAGTTAAGAGATTATTCACTTTAAATTAGAGTTAATTTGCAGAGCAATAACTGAACCACAGAAGGAGATTCATGCCCCGGTGAGATGTGCATCATACATATATTACCAACTCAGACAGTCATTTCCATTGAGCAGTTTGTCTTCAGCGCTCTGATGACTACAAGCCCTTTAGCGTATCAGTTCTGCCTAGCTGTGCGCGGCACTTCGCAGAGTTCGGCTGCAGCCCGGTTGAGGAGTGAGCTTTTCACACAGCACGGGGTGCGCGGGGAGCTCCCAGAGGCTGCGCGTTGGCCCGCCGGGGGGGCCGGGAGCTGCCAGGACTTCTTGCTTCAGGCTTGCTGGTGGATCTCGTTGACGGTGGAGGACACCACCTGCCCGTTCACGCTGTCGTGGACGATGGCTTTGATCTTCCGATTGGTCAGCCCGGCGTATTCTGGAAGAAAATGAAAGGCTAATTATCCAAGAAGCGATGCTGAGAAGAGATGATGCAGGGAAAGCTTCATTTACAGTAATTTACCAGCTGCCTCCTCGACTGATGTATCTTTACATGTTTCCCTTTAAGTCAATACTTACTGTCTTTGTGAAATGTTAACAAAGTCACCCTGGGCCTTGTCCAGGTCAGGGCAAATGAATAATAAAGCCGCATCCCAGCCAATGCAAATCTAACTTCAGAGCAAATGAACCTGCATGTCTGTAGGTCATGCTCATACCAGAATATGAGTTTCCAGACATGCAGATTTTGTTTGCTCTCAGGTCCTAAGACTGTTTTAGTCACCAAATGGAGTCTCTTTGCCTCCTCATATGCCATGAAAGCTTCAGGCTCGAGTCTGGGCTCTGGGCAGCGTGTTTCAGTGGCAGAGGTCAGCGTGAAGAGCAGCCCGCGAGCAGGCAGACGCCGCACGATGTGCTCTGAAGTCCTTCAAAGGTGAATCACTGAAATTGTTCTCAAATACGGCCTACATGAGAACGAATTGCAATGCAAACCTCTCACAGCTCTTTAAGATGACAATTATTCTGAGTAAAATTTGATTGGAAATGACAATAATTAAAAGCTACCATAGAGAACAAAATAAGGGACTTTTACCTTTAGCTTTCGATTCTGATTTTTTTGTTTTCCTGTAAAGAAAATGAAACAGAGACAAAGTAATGAATATACTCGTCTCAAGACGTTATTCGTCCCCTTCAACCCCCTCTAAGGAGGCCTCGTACCAGTATGAAAAGAGATGAAAACAAAACAATGAAGAAGGGACTTTTTGTAGTATACGAACTTCTCATTAGTCGCAGGTACAGATGCCCTCGGCTGAAGCTGTCCCCTTGTGCATTGTCACTTCTGTTAAGGACGGGCACGTTGCTCCTCGTACGCTCGGAGCTGCTCAGGTCCCATCTGCTTCCTGATGCCCAGCCCTGCGCTTGGTGCCCCCCTGCCCTGCCTCTGGACGTGCTCAGTTATTGCTAACCGTCCTTTTTCTATTTCGTGTGAATAGGCCGTGCTCAGTGCATCAGATGGGAGAACAAAGAATAGAGAGGCCCAGAGATTTCTGAATGCACAGATTCAGAAAAAAAGAACAAAAAAAAGGTGGGGAACCCAGCAGCCCCTCAGCACAGGGCCTCGCCGTGTGGGTTTGTGTGCTGCTTGTAGCTGCAGATGGCTGAGCACAACTCAGCTGCGCTTCACTCCGGCCTCGTTTTGGTCTAGAACTTGTCTTGAAGATTGGAAGTGACAATGAGTTTTACTGAAATTGGCATTTTTTTCCTCAGCAGAGATAGCTGTGCTGTGTAAATGTAGAAATTATTTTTAAAAATACATCGTTACATTAATTTAGGTAATCCAGACTACACAGATTCAGGTTTCTCCTTATATTAAATGGCTCGAGCTTTGTATTAATATCCATCAAATTAAACTACCAGCCCTTCATGTAGTACGGAACTCACAAGCTTTGATTAAACGTAAACAAACAAATAAATAATCTGAATACAAGAACTCTTCTCATCTATTCCGGTCAGGGCAGCTTTGCCTTACCCGTCTACATTCCCTTCCAGCAGCAGGCGGTAAGTGGAAATTTCCTTCTCCAGGCGTGTTTTAATCCCCAGAAGAACTTTATATTGGTTATTTTGCTGCTTGATGTCGTGACGAAGCTGGCTTAGCTCTTCCTCGCATTTGGAGATGATCTGCTGCATGTTCTGAAGAGCAACAGCGTAGTAGTTCCGGGTGTCAGCCAAGGTGTCTTCCAGCATGTGTTTCTGACGGCAGATAACAATTCTCTGATTATTATTTATGTAACAGGTATAACGCAGAAATACCAGCAAATTTGGTCTCTGGCCAGAAGATTACAAAATTTAGGTTGTGGTCATTTAAACACCGAGGCACTTGCACGACTATTCACGTGGAAACAGCAGAATCGTGAAGCTGTGTTGTGTGTGCGTAATGACAAAAGCTGCATAAATAGCTTTAAGGTTCCCCATCGGTGTTTTTCACAGTTCAGATATTTCACGTTGTAACAGGGGTTGTAAATATGAAATTTATATTATCTGTCTTCTTTTTAGACCATGGAGTCAGTTCTCTATTTTCCTTTTCTTCTCCCCAAATATTGTTGTAAAGTGAGACATTTTTCACCTCTTGGCAGTGGTTGCTGAATCTACTTTGCATATTCTGGCAAAATCAAGTATGGTCCAAATTCCAATTTCACTTAATAACTACAAGAAAATTACGCTAGACATAATTTAAGCAAAGAATTGGTCCAAGGCAGGTCCTGTGAATTTATGAAGTAACAGTGGCCAGCCAGAGATGTCTGCAGTAGATACCTTACTCATCTGTGCCTGCAGCTCGATGTCCAGGGACTGTAAAGTACGGGTTAGGTCCTTGATCTCGTTCTCACTGCTCTCTATCTGTTCTGGATTAGGGACCGCTGCCAGAGACACAGCTGAGCTCTGCGGAGCAAAACAAGAGAGAAGTTTACTGATTCAGTCGGGTACAGCACCAGGGATCTTTGAAGTGAACAAGAAAGAGCTGTTACCAGTTCTTTGTACCAACTGTCGAGGCTTTGACGATTCTTTTCAATTATGGCTTCATAATCTTGTCTTATTTCTGCTAGAATCTTGGCTAGGTCTTCGGGAGGTGGTGCGTTTACTTTTACATTCACTTTGAAGTCCTGTGATGAGCGATTTGCTTCCATATCCTGTCGGTATCAGCGGATGAAACAAGACAACTTGTTCATGAAAAGGGAAACAGTTTTTGTCCCTGGCTTGTCTTCCTCAGTTCCTTCCTCTCAAAATACCCACGGTATTTTTTTCATTATAGTTAGTTACAAAGACCAGTTAACACTATTTTGAAAATGTAGATATGGATCGTAGTGCGACATGGCTTAAAGCAGTGGCTGATACCTGCTGCCCTGGCAGAGCTGTGCTAGAGAGCTCAATGAAAAACGTTGCAGCAGATCTTTTCAAATAATGTTTCTGGAAGATACCTATTTAATGAAGAAGCACTGGGATTTTTAATTTATTTATCTGTGATGAGCCTAGAACTTTTCATGGAAATCTAACAGTAATTTCGTCTTTCTTACCCCCGTGTTAATATTTATGGAACTATAACTAAGTTTACAGGAGAGTAATATTAAAAGTTCTATGTAATTGTTAAAGGAATAATTGGATTAAAACATATAATTACTGTGTAAACAACATAATTACAGGACAAGTCGAGCAGGTACGGTAACATTCCTTTTGGCGTAGCACAATCTCATGTGCTAGGTACCATTTTCGAAAGCGTCCAGGCAAAGCAGCATTTTGGGGATGACATCACGGCCTCTGCAATGTCGATCAGCTGGACACGCTGATGTCTCTGTTGGTCGCCTTGATTCCCAACACTGTTTTGTGCCAGCTGTTCAGTTCCTAGCCTGGGCCATAAGGGGACCAGCCAAAGAAAGTTTCACCTGCTGCTGTGTAACCCTCGTGTTTCTATTCGCCTTTACAGTCACCCACAGGTAGTGAGTAGGGGGTTTGGTTCTGCACCAGGTATTAACTGAAAACAACGCCAGATCAAGCAAAATGAAAGCAGCACCTTGTCCCCCAGTGGTATTACATAAAATGGAATAACAGAGACTGCTCTGGTGTAGCTCTGAATTAAGACAGCAGCACGTTTTTTGACAGGATTGAGCATTACCTAATTAATTATGCTTAGAGTTTTGCAAGAATAAGTAGCCTCACGCAGCTTCCCTAACCATTCTTTTCAGTTTTGATCCTTTGTGAATTCAGGATCTGTTTAGTTCGGGTCAGGCTGCCCTGGGGTACCCTGCCGGAGCCGGAGGGTTGGACAAGATGACCCCAAGAGGTCCCTTCCATCTGAGCCGCTCGGTGACTCTGTGAAATGACATATCCCGAGGTGAGGGGAAAGGCTGCGGTCTGAAAAACTCCACAGCAACCAGCAACGCTTCCTGTTTACGTGAAATCTCTGTGTACGTAGATCTAGGTATTTCTGAGAACATTTCTGTCAAATATGGAAGTTATTATTAGCTGTGTGCCACAAACGAGGAGCTGACTAGAAAAGAGCCTGGGAGAAAATACAGCGACCTGTTTTCCTTCCTGAAATCCCGACTTAGTTGGTGAAGCAGCACACAAACTTCGTGCCTCATCCGACTCTCGTTGGCGCTGTCAGAAACATGGTTGGGTTCTGAATCATCAATCCCATTTATAGATTGTGGATCTTACTCAAAGTTAATTACACAGTAGGAAAGATTGGTGTGATAGTGTAACTTTTTCTACCTCCTCATGGTCTTTCCTCCGGAGGATGTGCTCTTCTCGCAAGCCTTCAATTTCCATTTCCAGGTCTGTTGTAACAATAGTCAGGCCGTCGAGCTCCTTACGCAGGTTCTCAACGTCGCACTGCACTCCCTGCCTGCGAGTCTTCTCCGCTTCGTACCTTTGTGGGGAAGGAGGAGAGAAAGCCTGCTCAGTGCGAACAAACTGCCTCGTGTCTAAGCAGTACCACGGAGGAGTTGCTTAAGTCCTCTGCCTAGGGAACAAAACCCCAAGGAATCAGATTCGGTTTCTAAAATGAGTTATTTGATAAATTCTTGAATAGTCTTAAAAGTGGATGTGTTTCATTATTATTATTATTATTAGTTTTCCTTGTCACAGCTCCTCTGTGGTATGAACTAGTTATTTTTCTTTTATTTTTCCTTTTTAACAATCAGCACGTTATGAAAGCTTTGGGAATGGAGTGCTCCGAGTCAGTAGATTTACCTCGATACTGTCAAAAGCTGTGAGATTTTCAATAACTGATCACATCTATTAAAAATAAGACGAGATCTTCATGATTCCTAAGAAGCCTGATTTGCAGAAACGTAAATTCCTTTCCTGGGCAAAGATCTACCTGGAAGTTCTCAGTCCAAGCATTCGGGCTTTTTAGATGGCCTGAAAATGTCCTGAACAATCAAACTGTGCACTGGGAACCAGGGAAGCCCTGGCCCATTTGCTGTGGCAAAACTACTGAGAATCCGAAGCAGAAGATGCTGAAGGACAGGTATTTCTTGTGGAGCTGGCTGGAAGAAGTGATAACTGCAGGAAGTAGATTTGGGCTGGATTAAGGAAGCGTAGGGTGCAGAGAAGGGTTAATTTGTACTCCCAGATGATGGTTTTAAATGCCTTTTGTCACAAGTATCAAGTGTCTGCTGCAAAACCTGCTCTTCAGGACCTGAACTAAGTATCATAAACAGGGTGACTCAAGGTTGTTCAGCAATCATTTGTGTGTTTTACATCCTTTTTTTATCCTTTTCTTAAAATTATTTTTTTTTTGTTCCACATTGGTTTCATTTATTCAGTATCACCAGAAAACTAAAGTAAAATCGGCTTCGGACTGGATTTTCAAGAAAAAGAAATATGTTGCTTAATTCTCTTTCATACTTAATGAGGAAACCAAAAAAAGAGCTTACTTGAGCCTGAAGTCTTCAGAAGCCATGTTAGCATTATCAATTTGTAAAAGGATGCTGGCGTTGGTGATCTTGCCATCCTCAATCTGCAAAACAGAGAATCCAACAGACACGGTGTTGCCGTATCTATGGTGACAACGAATAACCTGTGCTGCTTAAGCTTCCCTGCTGCTTGTAGGGAAGCAAAATGGAAGTCCTGTTTTAAGGAGTATAGATAAAGAAACTTACTTTCCTGAGTCACTTAGATGTTTCTGCTATTTTTGTCCATAACCTTACTTTTTTTTTTTTGTCTTCCTTTCCTGCATATGAAGCAGTAGGGATCATAGTACGTCTGGGCAGGCAGAGGATACGGGTAACAATACACAAATCTCATGGCACATTACAGAATAATGTCACTGTCTACCTCCCTAACATTAAGTTCTGTCTGAGTACAGTTAAAATGCTGGCATTAATCATATGCTCAAAAATAAGCACGTGCATAAACACCTTGCTGAATCGGTGCTGAGATGCAGAGGTGTAATGCTGGTGGTAGAAGCAGCTCACGAGCAGGACCCCTCTGGTGCTTAAGTCTGGAGCTGTACGGGTTGTCGTTCCGAGACCAGCACTGGCCGGTTGCCACGACCCAGTCAATTATTCACCTGCCACTGCACTGAAACCTCCAGCGGCATGCAGTGGTTAAGTCGTGGCTCTGATTTTGGTTTGGAAGGTTGAAATTTGCTCCAAAAGGTGAAGGGGAAAGTGCACCACGTCCTTCGTTCAGTGTACTGGGTGTGCTGAAAAGACTTGTAAGTCCCTGTTAACACGAGGCAGCTTTGAGCTGTAGATCTGAATAGGACGAGCTCAGTATTCCGTTCAGAATCTTTTGGCAGTACTCTAGAACCTCATGCATAATTAGGAGGAACTACTAATTGTGGGACATCACGTTCTTTTCTACAGAAAGGAGATTTGTGGTTGCAGCTGCCTCCACTCCGTGCTTACACACGGAAACGAGGTGCATATGGCCACAGAGAAATCTCAAGCCGTTTAGAGAGCTCTCAGCACTTTTTAGCAAAACTTCCCACACCTAAATGAATCACAAATACACCAGGAAATGACAAAACTGTCCTGAAGTGTCAAAAGTTTACCTCTCTTAGTTAAAAAAAAAAAAAAAAAGAATGTGCCTGTGGAAGGTTTTAACTAATCTCTGGGACAGAACAAACTGTACGTTCTTGGTGATTAGCAGCACACCTCAGACACTGCCCTGGGACGTGGTGGAGGCAGCGAAAGAACTGTAACAAGACTCTAAGTGTGTGGCTGCCATGTGTTGTCAGAGAAGAGGCAGTTCCTGAACCCATCCTTAGATAATGGTAAATTCTACTCTGGAAGGTAATAACTGAGAGGCCATGAGAAAGCACCGTTTGCGTTCTTTGACTTGGTGTCATTTCATAGCAGTGCAACGCAGCGACACGCAGAAATGTGTGTAGGTGCTTTGTGACTCTCTGTGCAGTCTGCAAGAATAAAGAATCCCGCAGAGGAGTTACGGTTGTCGGTGTTTGGCCAGCTGTGGTGTGATACAGCTGCTGTGTCAGTTAGCAGTGTTCCAGATGTGGAACATCTGCTCGTAATTACACTGCTTTCTTCACTACGCGCATCGCGGGTACAGATGTATCGCTAACTCCAGTCAACAAATTTACAGATGTCTTATTTAAGAACTCACACATTATTATATACAAAATGCACTCCAATTCCTTTTCAAAGCAGATTTTTTTAAGAAGCCTCCTGCGCTGACTTGTTCCTCAGTATGCCGTGTGTCTCTTGGTCCACAGCACGGACCCTCCTTGAACCCCCTGTAAATCAGTTTGGATTTTTAGCAGTGCCAGATGCTCGAATATGACCACAGAATGTACCGGCATTTATGTGACGTGGAGCCAAGAATGCCCGAAGAACTGGTGCTGTTTTACTTCTGGGCTAAAATGGAGTGGGGCTGGAGCAAGGCACCTTGCTGCCTGTCGCCTTCATCCTGAATCACCCGGGGAAGTGTGCTTCCAAAGGCAGGAGCCAGGTGATTATACACGCCGAAGTTCAGATACATCACAAACTGTCTGGGTTATTGGATGTATGTTCCTAAATTTTGTCTAAAATTCATTTTGGGCGCTAAATTAGTCTCAACTTTTTAATTTGTGGCTAATTAATTCAATTATGGTTAATAATTAGATCCTATATTCTCACTCATTTTACTGGCAGTCAGGGTGCTAATTGCAATAATTTATAGAGAAAGTGAAAATCTTGTGTTAATCACCGAATTGTCCCCTGCAAATAATCCTTTATTAGCCCTTCCTCTCCGGTACCAGCAGCACATTAAGTCTGGCTGCGATGGCCATTAGTCCCATTAGTCCCATTAGTCCCATTAGTCTAACGGTGCCTGCAGCCAGCACGTAGCTACCTCAGTGCGGAGTGTTAGGAAATAGTATTTTGGGTACAACCTGTTCTAAAGGGGGGTTTCTACAATCAGCACTGGGCTTTAGTCGCGTCGTCTCTGTAAACCTTTCTGAATTGTTAGCTCCGTATCAAGGCGAACACATTATGTTCTTGATGAACAAGTATTCGTCTCTGGATCAGTTAAAAAAGTGCTTAAGTGATAGGTTTGGAGCCTGATGACCTTTCTTTATCCTTAAAATAGAACGAGGTGATGACAATTCTGGCTCTCCTCGCACATTGCCTGTGGTCAGACTGCCTCATCTGCTGCCTGGAGGCAACACATTTAGCAGTGAGCAGGGAGTTTGATGAAGTCCCTGACCTCTGTCAGCAAATGTGCGGGGTAACACCATTCCCAAGCCCTTTAGAAAAAAAAACTCTCAGGGTTTTGAGACTGCCAAGTCATCATATTAAAAAAAGTGGGGAGGAAACAAGAACGTCGCACTTGGAGTAGCTCTGCTTTTCGCCCCATATGGCTATGTAAAGTTAATTACAGTGATTAGTCACAGAGATGGTTACAGAGCTAAGTACGTTCATTATGAATACAGATTAATACTGTGCTTAAATTTGAAGACACGTGAGTTAGGGAGATTGAAAGAGTTACTGTTGAACGTTAATATTAACGACTGGCGGGAACCAGAAATTCTGCTTTTAATTATAGTGAAAACATCCACAAGGAATTTGTCACTGCTATTTCCTTAATTACAATGAAGTATTTTTCCATCTGATTACATAAACTCCTAGGACCCAAAACTCCTGTAGTTTCATCGTCTGCTGCCACAAGAATCAAAGAAACGAAAGGCAACAGCGTGTCTCAAGGCAGCGTGCAGGAGCGAGGGAAGTCTCTTCGGTTCGCCTGCTTTTTAATTTGCTTGAATACATGTGCAGTCAGAAAGTTCAAATTCTGCCAGACATAGTTGCTCAAACCACAGTTTCACGTACAGGAACGAACACTTGGCAGCACACGAGTCTCTTTATACTATCAGTGTTTGCAGAATCCCCTTTGCCTCCTTCCAGACTTTCTTACACCCCTTTCTGCTCCTCGTGGAAGCAAAGAATGTTTCTGCCCAGGTCCTGCTACCACTTCCATTTGTATCTCTGACATTTAAAAAGTTTTACTTCATTTTCTTTAAAGGAAAGCCATCAGCATAACCGAGTACCCAGATTCCTTAAAGGAGCACAGAATGACATAGTTGTTAGAGCTCTGACTTACCTGTCTTTGCATGTCAGTGACGTTTTGCTCGTACTGGTTGAAGTCATGCCTCTCTCCGTGAGACTTTGTCTTGTGCCACTCTAGGATGCAGCTCTCGAGCTGAGCGTTAGCTGCTTCCAAGGCACGGACCTTGTCCAGATAGGCAGCCAAACGGTCATTCAGGTTTTGCATGGTCTGTTTCTCATTCCCACCCAGGAAGATGCTTTCCCTGTGGTGCTCGCCGAAGCATCCCCAAGATGCCTCTCCTCCGGCAGCCAGACAGAGGGGTCTGGCGGAGGAGAACGAGGTGTGTGTGCTGCTGGCACCACCATCTGCACCTGAAGGTCTGTAAGGAGTTCCTTGCTGGGCCAAACCACACCCTGCACTACCCCTGAGGGACCCAGAAAAAAACTGGAAAGGGCCTTGGCTGGTACTCATGGTTAGCTCGGTTATGGATCTAACCCAATGTTTGACTGACTAGCACTGAGCAGCTTCTTAGCCTTCCCTAAGCAGCTTTATGCCTTTTCCTGTGGGAGTTCCCTTCGATGAATGACTACAGCAACAAGATTGTGTCATCATGAAACGTGCTTCCTCTTGGTCAATTCTGAAGCATTTATGAGCATGCACACACTGTTGTTATTATTTGGAATCGCAGCCACATACCGGATTGTTTTCCTTTTGCTTGTTTTCTTTTCTTTTTTTTTTTTTCCTTCTCTTTTCATATTATAATGGTGAGGTGTGGCTAAAAGCAGTAGGTGTGGAACTGGATCAGCTCCGCTTCGAACTTTTTTCTAACCCTTTAGTAAATAGATTCTATTTTCCCGTTTTGAAGGGAACAGTATCACCCCTTACAGAATACGTGGAGAGCCTGGGCAGGGCCAGGTCTCCCAGAACCCTTTTTTTCCTGCCATAATTCTCAGGCTTCAGAATTACAGCAGCCTGTGCGTCCTGAAACCCAGCATGTCCTATCAAGCTGTCATTAGCGTACCAAACAGCTTCAGCCTGTGTGAGACATGAGACTTTAATGAAGTTAACCGAGCTCTATCATTTAGCTAAACTCCCGTCCAGAGTGAGTCAGGCTCAGCTATTCCTTCCAGCTGCCTAATTCCCATAGAAATCCGCGAGAATTAGATACTTCGCAGTCTTTTCTACTGATTCTTCTTCGTGATTCAAGGTGCAGTCATGTTGCAGTTTCAATAGTCTTGTAGTAGTGGATAGCAGTGCAGGCATTTATTGCTGTTACTAATGTGAGTGCTATTGGGATGTTTGTATTTCTAGCTGTAGAAAATATTGAGAACATGAGTTTGTAACAATACTCCCCAGACCGAAGTGGTTATTTAAAGCTCACAGCGCTATAAATTGACCTGGCGATCCAGCCAAATCAGGCTTTCTCAAAACAGTCGGGGACCTTCTGAAGCTGTATAAATCAAAACCAGAACGGGCAGCTCTGGCTTCTGCAACGATTTTCCCATTCCTCCTGCTTGAAGGAGGCGATGAATCGCGAAGGGTCCCCTGGCAGGAGCCGGGCCTCTTGCCTCTGTCTTTGGCAGACGCTGCAGAGCACGGCTGAGGGATGAGGTAGAGGAGGAAGCGGGCGCAGCGTGGGGCTGCCCGGGCTCGCAGGCTGCTTTTCTCCGCAGCAGTGAAAGCTCAGCTCTCTCATGGGATCTTGTTCCCTACCTGTTGCCCGCTCCGAATGGCAGGGTTGGAGGGATTGTGCAGGACAGAATTACGCTCTCCTGGGAGAAGTCTTTTTCAGTGTTAGTTTCAGTTGGCATTTTTCAGAAATAAAGGATTGCTGCACTTCATCCCGGCCTGAGGAGGCAGGAGATGCCTCTTAGTCCTGGGTGACTGAGTTGGGCAGGATTTGAGCTCCTCCTCGTGGTTCTGTGTCAGCCTTGCTCAGCAGCTCTGGATTCTCTTTTTACCAGTTACCTTCCCATTGAGTACAGATTCCTTCTTATTCCTCATACACTTCCTTGTACAGCAATGCTTACATTTTTAGTCGTTTTGGTAAAACAATCATTGAAAATACTATTTTCCAGTAAACACAAGGTACAGCTATGACAAACCCTGCGATTAACAGCTGCAGCTTGGTACGTGCGGGTCGTTATCGGCACTGGAGCTTGATAGTAAGAAGAGCTTGCAGCACCAGGCAGAAATGAAGACCTAACTGGAAGGTCACTGGGAGGTCTCCTCAGCGCCTGCTCTTCTCCAAGCTGAACATAATACGCCATGAAATAAAACGAGCCCTTTGCTTCACATGAAATTACTCGGAGAAATTCAAAACCCGGCTGTTGGTGAGGTGACTGCGTGTGAGACAGAATAGCCTCTGTCTTACTTCCTGACACTTTCACAAACACCATGCCATCACGCAGGGCAAATTGTTTGATTTTTTTTCCTGGCAAGTAATACAAAACCAGTCTGCCTCGGCACCAGTGCTGCTGAATATCTTATCAACGACAGACAGCGGGATCGAGCGCACCCTCAGCGGGTTTGCAGGAGGGGACGGCATCCGGGGGGACCTGGACAGGCTGGAGAAGTGGGCCCCCGAGAACCTGATGAGGTGCAACAAGGCCAAGCCAAGGTGCTGCACCTGGACCGGGGTGATCCCAGACAATGCTTATTAACTGAAAGAGGGGAGATTTAGATTAGAGATTAGGATTACTTAATTCAAAACCAGACGCAGCTGTCCACTCGTTTTTTTACAGGGCTTGTTTTTAGCTGTTTAATCTACAGTGTCCAGAATGAAAGCAGCGAGCAGAGTAAGAAAATAAAACCGGCAGCAGGTGGCACCATGAGACGATGGTTTTTCTCTTTGCTCCATCCAAGCTGCGCCCGGCAAGCTGGGGAGGTGCTGTGCAGGTCCAAGCTGGTGGAACGGGGAATGAACACACAGCCCATGCTTTAGGTGGGAATCCTGCTTCTCTTACTGAACAGCACCACGAAAAGCAAGCCGAACCGAGTTTATAGGCTGCAGGTTATACATCGGCAGAATATTTTGACCCCTACATCGTAGAGGTAGATCCCTCATGACAAAGCTGTCAGTCAGCATAATTCCATTGACATTAATTGAAGGTGGGACCATGGAACACTCACTTTGGTAAGGCGCTTGTCGGGCACGTGCCTTACTGCCAGGGCAGGGTGTTGGTGTGCTGCTGCTGCTTCGCTGCATTTCCTGGAGCTGCTTTAAAAACCCAGAAGGCCCTGCACTTTGTGAGGAGCCTGATCTCGTTGGGGTGTGTCAGGTGTGCTCTGAACATGCACAGAATCATAAAATCGTAGAATATCCCGAGCTGGAAGGGACCCATAAGGACCATCAAGCCCAACTCCTGGAATATATATATAGTGTGTGCTTTTTTTCCTCGGGTTACCTTCAAGACCTCCTTAAGTCACGTTAAAGGAATGGCTTGTCAGCTGCCTTGGCTGCATGTGGGAAACAAAGACATCAGAGGCAACTTGGAAGATAGCAAAAGGCAGCAATGAGGCAATCAGGAGGAATTATCTGCTAGGGAAGCAGACTTATCTGGAAAAGCTTCATTTTTCAGATAGTGACAAATACTTCTGTGCTGAGTGGCTGAGCGGTGACGGAAAGAGAAGACCCAAAGCGACGGTGAGCGCTGCGGGTAATCAGTCATTTACACACGGGTACGAGGAGAAACCGTTACCATAAGCTGCACACTTCTATTGTTAGTTGTATTTTATTTAGGATATTAAATGATGTAAAGATTTGTTGCATCTGACCTGAGGATTGGAAGTACGATTTCTAAGCAGTGTAACGGAATCCTCCGTATCAGCAGCAATTAATTGAAATAAATCTCCCAGTAGAGTCACACTGCTGCTGGTAAAAACGGGTAGCCGGGACAGGTCAGTGTTGGTTTGTTACTGAAATGCAAAGTGTGGGTCCCCGGGGCACACTGGGGCTGTAAGAACTTGACTCATGCGAGAGGCAGTAACAAAACTGACACTTGCTGACTTTACTGAGCTTACCTGGGACACATTTCCAGGGACTTGCTGTTGATGGCGACAGCACAAAATCAGGCCCCGACAGCTCCTCGGAGGCAGCGCTGTGTGAGGCTCCCTGGCTCCGTACAGGGCCGCAGCTGGGCTCCCCTGTGAGTGCTCAGAGCCCAAGGGAAAAGCAACGGCACAAACCCACCACCAAAAAGAGATGGGAGGGAACAACAAAGGGAGGTACTCTGTGCTGGGTCGTGTGTTGCAACAGATACGGTATTCCCTTAAAAAATATACATCTGGGGAATGTTTCCTTCCATTTTATTTCCTCTGTTGTGTCAGAAAGGTGGATGTGTGCTCCTTACAAAGGAGCGGCATCTGCCTTGGTCAGATCTGGCTTTAATGTCACAGAAAATCATCCTCCTAGTTGAGGTGCAGAAGCATCCTCATGCTTGCTCTGACCATCACCGTGCAGCCCTGTTGTTTTCTGGGGCCAGGAGGAAGGGCACGGTTTCTGAAGCTTTGTGAACAGAAAATGTGGTGCCTGGCTTCCAAAGCTGTTTTCCCAGACTCGGTGACAGCACGTGCCTAGAGCCTGCCTGGTTTCACACAGAAAAGGACGTGCTTTTGTGGTAAAAAACCAAACCTAACCAAAACACCGCAATTATTGAAGAGCAAATTCAGTATTTTTATGACAGAAATGACACTGGTGCAGCTGCACAGGCCAACGTACCGCCAAGAGCAGGCAGCGATGCCAATGCAACACCTACAGCAATGACCCGGGCTGCTGAGTTCTGCCTCACGACAGAGTCACCGCAAAGAGCTGGGCCGGTTCCTGTCACCTGAAGGGCTGAGGCCTTTGCCTTCCTGCTCGAGGAAGTGCAGGAACATCCCACACCGCATTTCTTTTTTCAGAGGTTGTGCAATTTGAATTCACAACAAAGACCTTCAGGACCCGAAGCATTATATTTCTTCATAGCAGCTTCAGATGCCTGGGAGACTCTTCCAGCACGTTCTCCCTGTCCGTTCATCATCACCTTCACTACAATTATTAAACTTATTGCTGCTGTTATCCCCCGAGTTCCCCCAGCACGTCTCAGGAGCGCCGTGTCAGGGAGGGGATGTGGCTGTGTGCATGGCAGAGCCACGCTGACCGTACACAAACGACGTCAGACTGGATGTGTTTGCACAAGCAGGAGAGAAACTTTATTGTGGAGGTTTTTTGATGAGGGTGCTCTACAGCTACTGACAGGAAACAAGCACATCGTCTCAGGCCTGGAGAGCCAAACGATGTGAAAAGGGGGAGGAAATCTAAGGAAAGACATCAAGCTGTTGCACGTTTTTGGGTTACATTCTTGTCATTGAGCAAAAGTAAAAGCAGGTTTCTCGCAGCGTTAGCCAGCGGTTGGGCTGTGCTGTTCTTGTCACTGGTGCCGCACAGCTGGTGTCGGAACGAGAGAACCCCGAATTTCGCTATTAGAATCTCCGAGGAGGTTTTCCATCATCTTCCGCAGCCCCGCGAGTTCTTCCGCTGCTCGCAAATGATGCTGTGGGAGGAGAAAAAAGTAATTAAGCTGGGGGCTAAAAAAAGCACTGCTAACACGGCGAAGAGCCATGCAGTGCTCTTTGTTCGTTTGTTTCCTGACAAGATTTATTTTCACGTATGGAAGAGGGAACTACGTCTACATCTGATCCTCTCTCCCTGCTGGTCCGCACCCAGTGAATCTTCCACATTACGAAAGAGGGGAGGGAAAGATACGAATGAAGAGGGCACCTCACAAGTCAGGTTTGGATCTATTTTGGATCTATTTTGCATGTCGTATGAACCAGCAGAGGAACTTGGGAATCCCTAAGAGATTTCCGTATTTTAGAAACAAAGGAGGGGTTCATGGAATCACTTTGGCAAGCTATTGGTTTCAAAAAGGCGCATAAAATAAGAGAAAGTGTTCTGGTTTCCTCTCTAAATGGTAAAGAACGTTGTGGAGAGGATGTGATCGGTATTAAGAAGAAATCCCGAGGAAAAAAGGCTTATTTAAGTCTATTTTGTCAATATTTCTGCCCCTCTTTAAATCAAACATGTTCTTACCGTCCTTGGGGTTCACTCCTGACATCCTGCGGAGAAGAAGAAAAGTTCGATTAAAGACCATTCGTGAATGCGTCGACTGAAAGCATCGGTTCCTTTAGGAACATTGCATGAGAACAGCCACGATTTCACGCGCATGGTGCCTCGGGCCTTCTGCAATCCGCTGCAGCCAGTATGGTTGCATTTATATTTTCAAATCGTCAGCACAATTGATCTGGAGATGTAGTTTGGGTAACAGCTCCCGGGATTTTGCCGGGCAGCTGTTTTGCCAGCACTCAAAGGGCTGTGTGTGCAATCGGCGTGATTTAGTAACCTGGAGTCAGCTTAACAACCACAAATGACTGCTTTACAACGTGTCGTGTTATTAACCTTATCTCATCATCACAGGATTTGTAAATGGTAACGTACTGGGAGTCCTGGGTCTCCAGCAGCTGGCGGTACGTGGCGATTTCCTGCTCCAGGCGGCTCTTGATGTCCATGAGCATTTTGTACTCCTGGTTCTGACGCTCCATGTCACAGCGGATTTCACTCAGCTGCTCCTCGACGCTGGTGATGAGGTTCTGGATTTGTGACAGCTGTGCGCAGTACCGGCCTTCCGTGTCCCGCAGGTTGGCTTCCAGTCCAGCTTTCTAAAGCAGGAAGACACGAGAACAGGTTGTCATGCAGAAGTGTCCCACAGAGGGGGAAGCTAAGGGGAGGCAAGACAGGGACAGCTCCGTACCATGCTCATCTGCGACTGGAGCTCAATCTCCAGGCTCTGGAGCGTGCGTCTCAGCTCTGTGATCTCCGACTTGCTGGTCTGTATCTGCTCTGTGTGAGTGGCCACTTCGCGGTTCAGCTCATCGGTCTGAAAGAAAGAAACAAATCGCATACACTGAGCTTTTAAAAATTATTTTCAGAAAGGGAAGATGCATCCCACCTGCTGGGGCAGTAGCAGTGCTTCGCAGTCCATTGGCGTTTCCATACCTGAGTGAGGAACCAGGCCTCGGCATCCTTACGGTTCTTCTCAGCCAGAGCTTCGTACTGCTCCCTCATCTCAGTGAGGATTCTGGTCAGGTCGATGCCAGGAGCAGCGTCCATTTCTACGCTGACTGTGCCACTGAGCTGGTTGGAATACTCTTTCATTTCCTGCATGGACAGAAGGCAGAGGACACACAAAAATGATTTCCTATACTCTCATAGGCTTTTTGCCAGCAGCAAGCCGTGCAGCGGTATGTGGTACTTCCAGAGGGATTCCTCTCCGCTTGAGGACTCTCACCTCCTCGTGGTTCTTCTTGAGGTAGGCCAGCTCCTCCTTCAGCGATTCAATCTGCATCTCCAGGTCAGCTCTGGACAGAGTCAGCTCGTCCAGGACCCTGCGCAGGCCGTTGATGTCAGACTCCACGCTCTGGCGGAGGAACAGCTCGTTCTCATATCTGCAGTTTCAAAAAGAAACAAGCATGGGAAAGAGTGGAGCCATAAAGCCATACTATTTCATGTTGAATGTAGGAGGAACAGGAGGAACATTTAAAGGAAGAGTAAGGGGAGTAAAGGTCTTTTTTCCTACTTCCACCTGTGACATGTGAAAGTACTTGCGTTGGACACCAGAGAAGAAAATACAAACTTGCAGATACGTCGCTGTAAGACAAACCAGTTGCACAAGTATCTTTATCATCCTTTCAGCAGTGTCTGATGTGCTGCTGAGTCCATGAGCAGGATAAGCACAAAGTCACTCTTGGTCTTTTTCTACATTTCACTAAAATTTTTCACAAAACTATTGCAAATGAACACCAGTCTCTTCAGCCACTGTCCTCCTTTTAAGTGAAAAGCCCAAGCTATGCCTGTCTTCCTTTCCTTTGTGGTTTAGGCTAATAAAAGTTAAGAGCATCACTAAGAACTAAGATATGAGCTATAATTTACTGCATAAACAGCACAGTAATCTGGATGCTGTGTTCGGTCAGGTTTATTTTCTTAATTCATCCTTCATCACATCATTTTTTTTGCCAGGGATTTTTTTTCATTGGAAGTTATCAAGGAAAAACATCTGCCCACAATTTGGAAATGTGACTGAGGAACTTTATTTTCTACATAAGGAGTAATAAAACACTGCAGAAAACTGTTTTGAGAGAGAGAGAGAGAAAAGGAGAGAGAAGACAAATGTGCTTCAGCTAGACTTACTTCAGCCTGAAGTCATCTGCAGCCAGCCGGGCATTGTCAATCTCCAAAATGACTCTGGAATTGTCAATAGTGGCTGCGAGGATCTGGCAATTGGAAATACAGAAAACAGTTCCTGTGAGTAATGGTGGAATAGCATGGTCCTGAGTACGTAGTAAGTGGTTACCCAGGCTCTAAACCATCAAGGAAGGCAGAAGAAAGACCTCTGTTGAGACTTCACTGGTGGAACTTGCTTTCTGGATTGCAATAACCGTTTTGCTGTTACGCTGCTCTTCAGCCTGCCCTTCCGAAAGCTTTTACAGAGAAACACCAACAATGCTAAACTCTGTTCCATTTTCCAGATGCAAACCAGAGAGCTGAGATACCATGAGAGGAGCCCAAGAAAGGGCAGGTACGTCTGTGTGACAATAGATAACGTTTTCCCTTGCTGGACAGTTCATACGTTCTGTATGGAGCCTTTACATCCCTCCTTCTTTACCAGCTCTGAAGTCCTAGATGGATCACTGAGAAGCTCATCAGCATGTATTTAATGTAATTAGAAAATACATGTACAATACCTGACCTTGCCTTTAGCCAGGAGAGTTATTTTTTCAGATTTGAGGCCTACCTATCACATCCTTTACTCACATTATTCTGTAAATATATTGATAATTTTATGCACATTTCACCAAGTTGTTATTTTTCTGTGCAATCGTTTTAATTTTTAAAAAGAATCTCATTTTGGGGATAAAACTTATGCATTTTAAATAAAGAAAAGTTTCTCTGCTGGAATGCTCAGAACCACAATATATTTGGGTTTGGGCAATTCAACATTGATTTTGTAATTGTTTTAATTGATTTCAAAGAAGTGGCCTATGCAGTTCCACAATTCCAATGCATTCTTATAAATCCCACACTTAGGAATGCCATACCTTGTCTCGGAGGTCTTCAATTATCTTGTAGTAGTTGCTGTAGTCTCGAGCAGGGCTGGTGGGGGCTTCCTTCTGGTACCAGTCTCGGATTTTGACTTCTAATTCTGCATTTGCCGCTTCCAGCGCTCGCACCTTCTGCAGGTACGTGGCCAGCCGGTCGTTCAGATTCTGCATAGTTATCTTCTCATTTCCAGAAAGAAGGCCGTCACCACCACCAAAGGCACCACCATCAAAACCTCCACCAAAGCCAGCTCCTCCACCAAAGCCAGAGCCTCCACCAAAGCCAGCTCCTCCACCAAAGCAAGCTCCTCCACCAAAGCCAGCTCCCCCACCAAAGCCAGCTCCTCCACCAAAGCCACCGAAGCCTCCTCCAAAACCAGCGCATGAGCCACCGCCATATCCACCTCCTACAGAGGAGGTGTACTTAGCTGAAGACATGTAGACGCCCCTGCCACCAGCTCCTCCGTGGATGCTTGGAGCACGGCAGGAGCCTCCTGTTCGGACCGAGGAGAGGCGAGAGCTGCCACCAATGCTGCAAGAGTTCTGCATGGTGAAAGTAGCTGTGGCTGCAGCACAGAAGGAGCTAGTCTGAGCTACTCAGCTTCGTGCAGAGCAGGAAAGCGTGCTCCTTCGCCGCCCTGGTGCTTCTTTTATAGCCACAAGATAGGGCGTTAGGAGACAAACCCAACCTGCACCCTCCCTCCAAAGATTCTCCTCCCTAGAGGTGAGGCCAATTATGATGACATTCCTTACACACAGAGCTGGCTGTACATCTCAGGGGCTCGGGCTTGGTTTTTTCTTTTAATTAAACGAAAGGGATGATTCAGATTGTGTTTTTTCTTCAGGCTATAGTTCTGAAACCTGGAGTTTACCTCTTTGACAATCGAGAATGGAAAAACAAAGCAAGTTCAACCGCACCCACTTACCCATTTACAGCAATCACCGTGGTTGTTTTTATAAAAAATAACTTAAAATTGAAGTTTGAGTAAAATTCTGCTTTCATTGAAAAAAGTGCAGTCATCCGTCCATCTCACCATTATTTCTTCTTTTCTATCCATAGTTTTCCCCAGTCAAAATTTGGATTTTAGATGTTCTTATTCCTCTTTGCTCAGAATTAATATTTAGATTTTGGAATCTGATTTTTTTTTAATTAGAAAAAGCATGAAGAATGTGTGAAGAACGATTAACACCCAGCAATGTACTGGGAAGAGTGAGCGTACTTAATTTACTAACACCCGTGAAGAAGTCAAGAAGGGCAATACAAGACTGAAATGATTCAATTGAAAGAACGCGGGGTGACAAAATTCCTCTTCCTTTTGGAAAACTTGAGCAGGTTGAGTTGGAGATGAAACTGTTCAGATCGCAATTAATGTGTGTAACAACAACCTGTGCTGTGAAATGGAATAATGCTTGACAACAGGACTTGAGATCCCTTACAGGAATCCTTCCTGTGAAGAGGGACTCTCCGTTCGGATAATTTGTTAGCGAAAGGCGGCGGGCAGGAATTCAGCCCCTCAGCTTCTGTTCGATACCAGGTGTGAGAAACCAGAGCTGAGAGGTTTTTTTGAGGAAGTATGAGCTTGTTTGCCCTGGGTGTGCCCTGGGGATCGTGTGTGGAGTGTGGCAATAGCGTGGGGTTTGCAGAGGGAGCCCCATCCCGTGCCCTTGGTCGGCCGGAGGGCACGAGGCAGGGGAGCGCTGACAGAGCTGGCACCGAGCAGGGGCTTAAAGGGGTCCAGAGAGGAGGGGGAGAAGCAGGGGCCGAGTGCGATGGGAGGAACTTTATCTCTGGTTTGGAACCACCAAGCTTATTTCACAAGAAAATGTTAAATACTGAAGGGAAGTGGTATATTCACTAGCAGCATCGTAACGCCATCGTGCTTTTCTTAGCACAGGTTTTGTAATTGCATCCCAATAGGAAATGACCTTACAATTCAGGGTGGGTGTTTGCGGAGAAACTGAGGCTCGTACCAGCTGCTGGAACAAACCGAGGGGTTTGCTGCAATTTATGGCTGACCCTCCGGGGAGCCTCACGGAAATAGGCGGCCTTTTTGTGAGAAAAAGACGGAAAGAGGTGCTTGGGAGGGAGGAAATACCCAAAGGCTGGCAGAGAGACGCGGCTCAACAGCCTGGTTCCGAGGCTGTCCAGTGGTGCTTCAGCTAGAAATGACGAGGGTTTTCATAGCTGTGGAAACATGTTTCAGACTGAACCTGGACTTTTGCCACTGCAGTTCAGTTTTGCTTTGGGGCAGATTAATAGTTCTGCAGAGCTTGCCAAATCTGCCTATCTCCAGGAGTTAGTATCTCAGGAGACAAGTTTGGACAAAGTCGCCTAAAAATAAGTAAGTTTCCGTAAGCCCCCTGTAATATAAATACACCGAGGCGTGTTCGCTGCTGGGGTCTGCGTGACTCCGAACGATCCCACAAGGGGCGAGATGAAGTTCCTTTAAAAACAAAAGTCAAAGCACACACAAAAAACACGCACAAAAGCCAGCAAAGCGCTTCTAGAAAGCACCATAAAGGTTAACAGAAACCTTTGGGGGTCTTTCATTTGGTCTTCTTTTACTCAGCCTTTATAACTGCTTGGGAAGCTTGCTGGTGCAATACACATTTCTGCATTTTAGCCAGGTTCTATTGAAAACAAGTTACATATCTGTACATTTATGAGTTTTATGATGTTTCCAGATTCCTAATCTCTTGTGACTTTAAAGGAACACCTCGTGTGGGAGCTCTGCTTCGGCAGGGTTCTGTGTTGTTCTGTGCGTTCTTCATTTAGCTCTTTTCTGCGGTGGGGGCACAAACCTAAACCTACATTTTCTCCTTATAGTTTGTACAAGGAAACTGAAGCCTGTCTCTCCATGAAGTGAAAAAAAAAGCGCCATTTCAAGCTCATGCCTTTATTCTGCTCTCACTGTCTTCTGAGATTTGTATGCCACAGTTGCAGCCCTTGCACGGTGCTCACCATTGTCCTTGTGTGCATGAGCTCCTTAGCTGGCCATGCAGAGCTCCCCTGGAAGACGTTCCCTGACACGTCCACGCTGCCAAAGTCTTGTTCCTCCTGTCACAGCGTTAGTGCAGCTGACACACTTCAGCCTCTCCTTTCTGGAGGACAAAGAGCTTCATTCAAGAAGCAGCTTGTTTATCGGCCCAGTCGTTGCTGGTAAAATCATCACTCGGGCATTACAGACTTTTTTTTTTTTCTGAACCAAACTCCAAAATTACCGTCTCGGTGTGATTTTATGTGAAACATTTTACCAGAGATCTTTCATTACCCTGCAAACATGGAACGAAACCAATAAAATCATAAACTGTAATCAAACGAGGTTATCAAAACAGGAATTCCAGCCTTTTCAGGATTCTTTCAAGTCTCGGAAGCCTCCAGTTTCTTTAACAGGATTTATGAATTCATTCCCTTTTTGGCACTTCTACCTCCTGAACACTTCTGAAGTGCTTACCTCTTAAGCATCTTTTTTTATTTTGCAAACTGAGCTTTTTGGTCAAAATGTGCTTCTGCAGTGCCCTTGTATCTTCTGTTTTGCATTCTCAGAGCATGGGAACTGCCTGGGTGACTCTTTTTGCATTTGCAGCTACACAGCCCAAGAAACCTGCACCAGCAATCTCGTCCTCGGAGCGGTTTTGCCACAAGAATTTATCCCAGGGAAGCGAATTTGTGGAGATTCCAAAACAGACCTGGAGTTGGTTGGTTTAGCTGGAAGGTCTTCCAAGTCTAAGTGCTGTAGGGAATAAAACCGGTAGGAGACATTTATTAGGAAGTGTCAGCACGTGGGGACGGCCGGTAGTGAAGCAGTTCATGCACAAGAGCTCTCTTCACCCCCTGCTTGCAGGAGCAGCCGGGGTACGGACGGGTGTGTGTGTCAGAGCCACTTGCACCGCGTGCATGCCGCTGCTTTGCATGCTGCTGCTGCTCCCTCTGGTTCTGCCCTTGGTGCCACCAGAGCCGCCTGGTGCAGCCGTTCCCCTCGTCCTCCTCTCTGCGTGTCTTTGCTGGTTTGTACTTTTCAGCACTGTTTTTTCCCCTCTCAATTTTTCCCTGTCGTAGCGAAGGCACTGCGGAGTGTTACTGTGCTGGCTTTCCAGAGGCTCAGCTGGGATTTGTGTGTCAGCAGCCGACAATTGATGCTGACAGGCCACCTGAGTCACTGCTCAGCCAAACCCAAGCTCCAGCACTTCGTCAGTGGCAGAGGATTACCCGGCCTTGACAGAGGAGGTCCACGGCTTTGGGATGCTATGCAAACACTCCATTCATCTGCAAACTAGTTACGAACCAGACCGAAATAATTTGTTCCCTCCCAAGTCCAAGGGGAGAAGTGACGAAGGGGCTGACGACGTCCCCCGAAGCGCAGCCTGCAGGACGAGCCCTGCTGGGGGTACACGGGGGACGCCTTCAGGCTGCCGATTCCTTTCGTTCCCCCGCAGTTCCCCGGGTCACTGAACGCTGGGAACGGGAAGGGGATGCTCTCGCTGTACCCCTGATGTTTTTCAGCACAAACCCTGAAACGTCTCTGGCTGTAAAGCTTCCGGAGTGATGGCTGGGAATGAAATTTGTGGTTTCTGCTGGCCTGAACTAAAAGTAACTACGTTAAGAATTTCAGCTAGGATAATGTCCTCTCAATAGCGTGAGAATGAAGGTGGTTAAACGTGGGCCTGAAGCTTTGTTACCTGTGTAGGAACTGAGGGTTTTATTTTTGTGTTTGAAGAGAAATGCATCTGACTAGAAAGTGAGTGAGATCCCACCTGTTCTTCCCTCCTGTGTTTCTGCAGGGGTATCTTCAAGCCGTTCTAACAGCTTTATATTTTACCCTAACAAAGCATCTCCCAGCTCTTGCTTCTTCCAGAATCGCTTCACATCTCACTGCTCATCGGAGTGCACAGCCAGTGCAGTCAGCGACACAAATCCCTCCTGTATTGCCCACTCCGAGGGACCAGGCACCCCGCTGCCTCCATCCTCCGAGCTCCTGCCAGCAAGAGGAGCCAGAAGAAGGCAGAGATGGAGCTCCTGCACCCACCAGCACCGCGGCAGGGAGGCTGGCCAGGGTTTGATTAAAGCCAAACTCGAGTAATGATATCACAATAACCAAATAGGAGGTGAGACTGCGAGAAGAAGATTATCTTTATTAGAGCAGATACAGCAATACAGTACATGAAAAAAAAATGTTAGTAATTAAAAAGCTAAGCCGGTTTGCAAACTAATCACCACCAATCTACTTAAACTTTGTGTGGTCAAGGATTTTCCATGCTTTAACGTATTCATTTCCAGCAGTTTAGAGTGATTCCTCTGCATTTTAATTCCTTTTTTCTCATCTTGAAGATGACATTTGGAGGACTTCCAGTGCTATTTTCCATCTGCCAGCTTGTCTCTTTTGTCTGCAATAATGTGGAGAGAAAGAACAGCAATTACTGAACCAGAACGCATAAGACCACTCTCTGCAATATTCACTGGGCTTAGTTTATGTCTCATCTGTCATTCCCTTCTCTCAGAAGTTTTATTCTTCATAGCACTGATTTGAATCATGCATCACTTCTACAAAGCAGCTGACCTTTAACAAGCAAGTCATGCTTGCATGTTGGTGCAGTTCCCCTGAGCTGGGAGGCTGAAAGTTCTTCTATCCCTTCATCTGGGGGAATGATTACACATTTTGTGCTTTACTTAGCCTTTATGGTAGCAAAGTCTGAGAGTTTTTTTCTGATGTCTAACATCTTTGGATGACTAACACCTAAATTCTATCCAGTCATCACTCAGACTAAAACCTAAATTCTATCCAGTCATCACTCATGACTGCCCAGATTTTTCGTGTGACACATCAGTGCAGCAGCCCAGTGTCTAAAATGGATGCAGCACCACCATGTATGCATTTCTTCCTTTTAGAAAATAAAACTTCTTTGACTACTAAACATTTCCTGGAAGAGAACGAATCCTTACCGGCAGTTCCAGAAAGGGAGCCAAACATCCTGCAGAACAAAGAGATAATAGTTGAAAGGAGAGGTAACACATCAAACACATCAAACGCATCAATTTTTGTTTCAGCTATGGGCTGTTTTCCTCCCTGAGGCCATACGTGAGATAACAGAGAATGTCCACTTAGGTGGCTGAACAGAGCAGGTTTGTCTGCACTCACTTCTGGTCAGAATATTTATTCCTGCACCGAGTCCCACGAGGTGAGAGCTGCTTCGCTGGTAACAGCTCTTGGGAACTGGGTGTTAATGCAGATATTCTATAAACCATTGCTAATTGCACTGTTTCCTAAATGTCAAGCAGCTAATGAGTCCTCACTGCTTCGACTGTTAGTGCCATTTAATCTTTTCGATTGCTTGTCAGTTCGCCTTTTGGTTTAGAAGCTCTTAGAGGCGCTCAGTTAATGTATGGGAAATGTCATTTCTAGCTTTACCGTGGCCCAGAAAAATATCATTTGTTAAAAAAAAATAGAATCCCAGGAGCGTTTGAAGCTGTGCTCACAGCGATGGCGTGGCACACGAGCACCACGGCATGGTGAAACGCCATGAGGCTAAGCGCCAAGCTTTCCTGCAGTGAGCAGAGTTACTCACTGGGACTCCTGGCCCTCCAGGAGCTGCCGGTAAGTAGCGATCTCCTGCTCCAGACGAGTCTTGATATCCATGAGCATCTTGTATTCGCCGTTCTGCCGCTCCATATCAGCTCGGAGGTCGGCCAGCTGGGCCTCGATGCTGCCAATCAGGTCCTGGATGTGCGCCAGCTGGGCGCCGTAACGCCCTTCGGTGTCTGCCAAGGTGCTTTCCAGCGCGCCTTTCTGAGAGCAAACCACAAAAAGGTTGCTGCCAGGCGTGGGTCTGCTTACAGGAAGGGCAATAGGGGCATCTTGCAGCCTGTTTGGGTTTACGCGGTGCAAATTGGAACGTACCATGCTGAGCTGGGACTGAAGCTCTATTTCCAGCCCTTGGAGGGTGCGTCGCAGGTCAGTGACTTCGGACTTGCTGCTCTGCAGTTGTTCGGTGTTGACGGCTACTTCGCGGTTCAGCTCCTCGGTCTGAAACAGGGAAAGCACTGCGTGAGAACCGCCGGGCCTCTGGGCGGAGGTCACAAGGCTTCCACAGCAGTGTTCTGTCAGTTTTAATGATTATTTTGTTTCTTTCATGGATTTTTTTAAATTCGTATTTGTATAATACAGAGCTTTTTCTACCTTACTGTGGAACCAGGCCTCGGCATCCTTCCTGTTCTTCTCGGCCATGAGTTCATACTGGTCCCTCATATCGGCCAGGATCTTGGACAGGTCGATGCCTGGAGCAGAGTCCAGTTCGACGCTGACTTGGCCAGCCACTTGTCCTCCCAGTGCACTCATTTCCTAGGTGGAATAGCAGAGGAAGACAAAACAGAGCACAATCATAACCGAAAACGTGAACCTTCTGTCCTTTCTTCAAGGGGTAAGGTCCGACGGACTGCACTTCACTACTGGCAGGGGGCAACTTTAGGTTCCCCATCTACACAGAAGTCTTTTCTGCTCTGATGGAGAACCTGAGGGACTCCACACAGTGTTTTTCTATCACTTCCAAACATGTGTCTTGGTTGTTGTTTTTGCTTTTACCTCCTCGTGGTTCTTCTTGAGGTAAGCCAGCTCCTCCTTTAGGCTCTCAATCTGCAGCTCCAAGTCCGTTCTAGCCAGCGTGAGCTCGTCCAGGACCCTGCGCAGGCCGTTGATGTCAGCCTCCACGCTCATGCGAAGGGCTTGCTCTGTTTCAAACCTTGACAAAGCAAAACAAAGCTATTCAGGCTGCCTGAACAAGGCACCATGAAACAGATCGTTTGTTATAAATGCATCTGATAGAGGAACTATAATGTAACAAAAGTTGTCCAGTGTTCAGCTTTTCTCCACGTATTTTACATGACATAAATTTTTCTGTGGTATAGGTGATGTTTTCAGCAAGCAAAACTTCAACAACAGCATCAAACTAATGTTAACACAGAGACTTTATACAGGTTCTTTTGTTTTTTGCCTCCTCAAGAGACCTCTTCCCTTTCAGAAATTACTCACTTGGTCTTGAAGTCATCGGCAGCCAGTCTGGCATTGTCAATCTGCAGGACGATCTTCGAGTTGTCAATAGTGGCAGCAAGGATCTAGAAACAGTGAGAGGTCAGTGCTGAGGCTGAAACAACTGTTATTTTCCTTCCTTACACTGAAGATAAAGTAGTGAAGATCGTATCTCACCTGTAGCTGCACCAAATACAAGTGTGTTTTGTGAGGTCTCAGTAGGAAAGGATCAAAGATCTACAGCAAAGACGCAGCACAGATTTATCACAGCACGTTTGCCGTTATTGTCAGTTATGGGTAGGTTCCCTTACTTCTGTCTGGCATACGAAGTGCCTTTCTGCTAGAAGTCCCACAGTGAGACAAAACTAGAAGGTGACCGAGGCGAGAAAACATTTCCTGGAGAGAAGCAGAGGGAGCCATGCAGGGCCCGCTCGGCAGAACTCGTTCTCCTTACGCGCTTTCTTAACGAGGGGAGTGACTGAAAGGACTGGATGATTTCAAAATAAACGATGTGTCTGTGTATCATAAACAGTATAGGGTCATACTGCTTTTGGATAGCCCTTGAATACGTTTTTATTTCCTGCAATACTCAGTTCAGTGTTTATAAAAGGCCATACCGGAAATGTTGTTTACTTAGAAGTAATCCCTGTTAATTTTTAACTAGAAGGCATGTCTTTTTTTGCCTGCCACTTTCGAAACTCAAAAGATCTTCTACAAAAACAGCTGGAACAACATCTTACTTCCTCTAAGCAAGGGGAATAAAAGACAGGTGGAAAAAGAATACTAAAAGGAGAAAATTAATTCCCAGTTCTGCCTTTTCTGGAGCTCAGCCTCTGAAATCAGTAAAGAATGTGAATGGGTTAAAGCACGGAGAAAGTGAAGTGTGGGAGCGGTCGTGAACTCCAGGCTGAAAAGGGAAAAGTAAACCTCACGTTTTCTTTCATTTATTTACATAGGTTAGTCAGCTGCCACCTATGTTTTCCGGGGTGTGTATCATCGCCAGGTAACCTGTTATCAGCTACCCACGGGCTATTGGGGCACTTTGGGCATTTGTGTATGGGATCGATTACTTTTTGTCTGCTGCTTCCATTTCCCATGAGCCAAATGTTTCAGCATTCTTATTTCAAGCTTAACGAGGTGAGAGATGCAAGAAAAAGATATTTATGGTGATGGAAGTGTGAGGTGCTACCTATACATTGACAACATTTACAATAACATTTAAAAATAATAATCATCATAGAAAACCGATGTTTATTTTTCCAGTAAAAGCAGTGTGTATGTCCCTGGCTGAGATACGCAGGTTGCTGTCACTGTTTAGCTTGCTTTATATATATATCAGAGTATGTAGGGTTGTACGTTTATTGACAGGTCATACGTATGCATGTGGCCAGCAGATACGTATATATGCTTTGTTAAAGTAAATATTATCAGGGAATTAAGTACCGAGGAATCCCAGGCTGGCTGTTTGGTACGTTCACTTAGCTAACATTAAATAAGGTGGATAGCTTCTTACTAAGCATTTTCTTTATCCGCCCTAACCGACCATTACGTATTCATTTCATCTTCCTCCTTTTCACAACCTGCAGTGCCTTCTGGCTATTTTCCTAGTGAGGCTTTTCTCTTTTTTTATGCTTCCTTCGTAAGTGTTTGTGCAAATCTCGGGTGCTTTTAGTCATCGTTAGCACCTACCTTGTCTCGAAGGTCTTCGATAGTCTTGTGATAAGGGCTGTAGTCCCGAGCTGGACTTGGTCCTTGTTTTTGGTACCAGTCTCGGATTTTAGTTTCGAGATCCGAGTTTGCTTCTTCCAGGGCACGAACCTTCTCCAGGTAAGATGCGAGGCGGTCGTTCAGGTTTTGCATCGTTGTCTTTTCATTTCCTGCGAGGAGCCCATCACCGCTACCCAGAGCAGCCCCGTAACCACCACCAAAACCGCCACCAAAGCCGCTGCCAAAACCACTTCCATACCCACCACCCAGGCCGCTTCCTAGACCAGAAGAGACAAATCTAGCGGAAGAGACTGACACACCCCTGCCACCAGATCCCCCGTGGATGCTCGGGGCCCTAAAGGAGCCTCCACCAAATCGGACGGAGCAGCCGCCGGGTGCCCCTGCCACGGAGGAGGCGGTTTGCCTGAAGCTGTAACTCGCCATAGAGAGAAACGCCAAGGGCCCGAGGCAAGCTGCAGTTGGAGATCCCGAAGCAGGAATGTGTGCTCCTTTCCCCCACCCCACGTCTTTTATGCCTCCGACAATGGGAGTTGTCTCCAGAATGTGTTATCTGAGACCCGTGGAATTTATCGGCCTTAAACCCTCTGCCAACACAGCCGTTGCTCTCATTGGTCAGTGGCTGGGAAGTGAGTGGTTCCGAAATACCTTCTCACAGCAGCCCATCCCCTCCCCTTGCCTCCCGAAGAACAAGGTGGGATTCAGAGGAGGAGCTGCCCTGCTGAGGGGAACGTTCATAAATCTGGCCCAAGTTTCCTGTATGGAAACAAAAGGGCTGGAAGGGCACGGCCCTGCTGCAGCCTGGGCTGCATCCACAGCGAAGTCACACCACACTTGGTATGGTCTCAGGGCAGTGTTACAACACAAAGCGATTAAAGAAATGGTTCGTAGCCTGGTAACAGAGCCTGAAAGGAGCCCAAATGATCAACAATTGTGTGGACCCAAGCAAAACAGGTTCCTATCTCTCTTTTTCCTTATTTCCCTTGGGAAAAATCCTTTCAGGAGAGATTTCTTCACCGTGGGGGTGGTCGAACACTGGAAGAGGCTGCCTGGGGAGGCACTTGAGGCCCCACGCGT
Organism: Nettapus auritus; assembly: GCA_011076525.1. NCBI lineage: Eukaryota > Metazoa > Chordata > Aves > Anseriformes > Anatidae > Nettapus > Nettapus auritus. The sequence continues at coordinate 4,183,776 of CM021791.1, read as the reverse complement.
GTCCGTGTCCCTGAGGGGTTGGGACAGTGCCCTCACTGTGATTTAACTTTTGGTCAGCCCTGAGGTGCCAGGCAGCTGGACTAGACGATCCTTGAAGGTCCTTGCAAGCTGAACTCTGCTGCTCTGTTCTAAAATGTTAATTTGTTTGCTCTCTGTTCCTTTTGAAACAACAGAAGAAAAGAGAATCGGACAGAGAATGGGCCTTGTGTGGACGAGTCTGGTTTTGTCCAGGGACAGGAATCCTTTTTGAGGAACTGTAGCTGTGTTTGCAGCACAGATGAGCATTGAACTTCCCTGAGTAGCACCTGGGGAGTCAGCAACAGGAACAAGGGCCTGGTTCTACAGCCAGTCCTTGCGTTGCTACTGGAAGAGGGAAGTAAACAGAAAAAAACACAGTGGCACGGTCTTCTGGGCTCTGACATTAAGGAAGATGTTCTCTGAAATGTTGAAGTCCTCTGTTACCCAGGTGAATTTTCCTCTGTTACCCAGGAGAATTTTCAAAAGCCATGCTGCTTTCGTTACTGCAAGCTCCTCCACGAGCATCCCAGGCGAGCAGGTGCCTCCACCTTTTCTTCCATTCTCTTTCTTTCCCTCGCCAGCCCTCATTCCCTGCCCAGCCCCGGGGCTCCCCAGGAGACACAGCTGTAAGGAAGGACGGAGCAAGCCGGCCTTCCAGCACCTGCAACAACCAGGCTGGGACAGAAATGCCAGCACCTACAAGTGCTTCCACTGAACCAACATTTGGAGCGCAAGATGCAGGCTGTGTCGTTTGGATGAGAAATGCATTTAATGCCAAGATGAGGAACTAAAGATAAGCCACATGAAACGCGTACTCGACATGAGGGCACGTCTGCTCGTTATATACCCATAAAAATGCACTCACCGCACACAATGCTTTACCCGCTTTGTCCAGAGGGAAATGTCAAACTGCAGGGCAAATGCAGGGAGTGTGTAAGAATAAACAGGCAGACTGGAGGCTGGCCAAGGAACCTGCACCAACAGCCCCGCTGCTCCTTCCCGGAGGCTCTGTGCACAGCCAGCGCTGCAGCCTTCCCTGCACGCTTGTAACCAAGCAGCAGTGGATGTACTGTATCTAGGCGATTCATTTTCAGTTTCCTACAAGTTCATTCCTTCTCCACTTGCAGTGCTTAGAAACCCCTAAATTATGTCTGCCCGTGAAATCGGAGTAAATTCTCAGAGTACTTATGGTACAGATACACGTCTGGGTTCTTTCAACTACAAACTTATTTCATAGAGCTAATAGTTATTTAAATGTCAGTCAGTAATACCTTCTTTCATTACTTAGTGATGTAGGAGAACGTGTTTATACAGAGGTGAAGAGCTCAGCCTCTCATTGTCCTGAAAGCTATTAAAAACGCTTAGCTGCCCTTTCAGATTCTCTAGCAGGAAGTTGCTTTTTAAACGAGAAATGTTGCGAATAGCAGAAATCGTTTAACATCCACTGGATCGCTAATGAATGTATTTGATGCCCGTATTCATTCTAAATACCAAAAAGAGATAGCTATGGGATGGAGAAGTGTTTATTCCTTTATCCTGGGTTGGGCACTGGGTTCCTGCTGCCCCTCGTGTTCTCAGTTCATTGTGCTGTAACATCACCAACGCCTCGTCGGCCTCCCTTAGAGCTTCTGGTGCTTCATAACTTGTCATTTCTGTAGACTGATGTGTCCCTTTTGCTCACGTTTATATATACAACTTCCTAGTTGTAATTGATAGGATTCATTTGCCAGTTAACTAGAATTCAATCACTTTAGTCAAATGTGCTGTATTGGCAACGTGTGGTCTCCTAGGGGCTTGCACGCGACCGTGGATGTGTCCTGTATCCCCAGGTGAGAAGGAGTCACATCGCTTGGAGGAGCTTCCACTCTCCTGTAGCCGATTTTGAGGCTGTATCAGAAAGAGGAAATGTGCAGAGTCCCTTCCTCTACCTGGGGTTGTGCAGCCTCGGGCCATGCCAGCCAGCTCTTTGCTTTCTGCAGGGACTGCCGCGCTCTCACAGCTCTCCAGCTTGCACTGTAAATCCTGCAGCCGTACCTAGGAGCTCCGGGGGCCGTTCCGCCTGCCAAGAAGCACTGGTCGTCCCTTCTGCCGATCTCGATGTTCTCTTTGGCCCTGGGGAGGAAAAACCTGCCCAGCAGGCTCCTGGTCCTGTGAGTAGGTGAATAATGCTATCAGAAATTTAGTGTCTGCAGGCAGGCAGAAAGAAAGCTACAGAGGAGGTACTTCAGTGCGGTGTGTTCTGGTGTCCTGCAGCACGCAGGAGGAACGTCCTTCCCTCCGCGTGCCTCTTCGTTACTCCCCAGGCTCCCTCCTAAGGTCCTCAAAGCAGAGCATTTTGGGCTGTAGTGAAACAAAACGCCCGGTTACGGTGTTGCACAATGGTTTATGACCTAATTCCTGAAAAGCGGGGTCTGAGAGGACTCCACGTTCTCTCAGAAACCCTTTGAGTAAAAGCAGCAATCATCGTGTATGATACCGTAAGAACATCGATAAAGTGCCACCAGCAGGTGAGGTTTGCTTCACCGTACAGGGAACAATTCCCAAAGAACAACTTGCAATTCTTGCAAGTTTGGAAGTACTTCTGATAGAGTCAGGAGAGGGAAAGCTTGGGAGACTCGGGAAAGAAGGTGCTTTTATCATTCTGCACGGGTCTTTTTTTCTCTCACTACAATAAGCTTAAGTTATAGTAAACTGAACTCTGCCCTAAGGCAAAATAATGAATGGACAACAAAGGGAATTTCCTTTGTCTGCAATTTGTCTGAGGGTGAAGGAGACACCGGTATTAAAGCCAAGCCGTCCAGCAGACCCGTGGAAACGGTCCCCACCCAGGCCCCTTGCTGAGCCCTGGTTCTGCTTTGCCTTCATCTGCTCTGCTTTCCTCGCCACGGCTGCTCTACAGAAGGGTAAATATTTGTCAGGGCATTTTGAGGAGTTGTGTTGTAAACCATTTCTATGGCCCTTGCGTAACACTGGCATCTATTTCCCTTACACGCAGCTAAATTTGCTTCCAGTGAAGCTCTTGAACTGGTAACGCACTTAGCACTAAGGAACTCCGTGAACATCTTAACCTTCTTGACTTTCCTGTAGGCACATTTTCAATCCTCGTCGTTCCTCCTGATGATCAAAACTTGGGCTGCCCCACCCTGCAGTTGTGTCGTGCGTGCTTTTAAGATATAACTTTGTATGTTCTTCTCTCCTGTTAAAGATCATAGGCATGAAACATTTGAACCTTGTACCGTGAAATGTTTGAAACATTTGAACCGTGAAATATTTGAAACATTAATTCAAACACAAAACTTTCTTCTATTTTTTTCTTTAAACTTCCTTGTGGGAAGAACCAGCGATAACAAGACCTGATCTGCGGCTGGTACTGCAATGACTGCGTTGATTGTCTGCCCGAGATACAATTCTTAACCTTCTTGCTTTCATATCCCCTAATTAATCATTTTTATATGTTTTATTTTTTCAAATCCTCACAAAGCTTGCCTTGCCAAATACTCTCCGTATGTGCCAAGAGATTCAAAGACAAGAATGTTGACGTGCTGAAGAGGCAGGTCCCGGCACATGCACACACAGCTGTTAACTGGTTTAAAGAGGGTGGGTAAGAGCAGGGGGCAATGCCGTTAACTTGCTCAAAATTACGGGTTTTTGCAGAGCAGAAGGAATGTGACTTGGTGAAGAGAAATGCACACGGCGCCCCAAGTCCTCTATTGAGAGAAATGAGAAATGAGGTGATGATTTAAGGCTTCGCTTTTGAAAGGAATTACGGCTTAACATGCAGCAGGACAACTCAGTTTTATCCAGGGGTCTGGTTCTTTAATAGCAGAAATGAAATAATTCGAGCTGAACTTGGGAGATTTGGATTCCTGTTCAGCTACAGGCTTCTTTCGTGACATGGGAACGCATCATTTCGTTTCTCAATGTTCCTCATTTTTGCAATATTTCAGTAGGTTATTGTGAGGAAAATACAGGAAAGATCATGTCGGACTCAAATACTTAAACGGGGACCGATGTAAATACTTGGAAAATACTTGAAACTGGATGTGGCACATACTGTGAGACACCTCAGCAGAGGCAGGTTCCCTGTTAGCATAAATAACTTTATAAATCTGGAATTGACTTCTCTGTCAAGCCAGAGCTCCAATGATAATGCACAAAGTTTTCCCGAGGCAAGAAAATAAAATGGATTTTCTTACAGCGTGATTAAAGATGGTGCAGAAAGATAGGATCAGCTGGGACACCCAGCCCCGGGGAGTGAAAGACAAGTCGCTGGATGTACTTTTACGCTTCCTTTAACCTGCTATCTGCTTGGTAAATCTCGGCAAGTTACGATGGGGCTGGAAACCGTTCTGAAGAGTCCAGCTTCCAACTGATGAGAGGAGCTGGTCCAACAGTCAGGTTGCTGCAGGCAGCAATAGGCAACGTACTCGGAGCCCCCTGCCAAAACCAAGTAGACTAAACCTGTCCCAGGCTTCAGAGGAACCGAGTACGTGCTGAGTGCTTGCCGTGTCAGCTGCAGCTCTGCCATGATTCACGTTATAGAGCCCTAGAGCTCTTCTGAGGGCTGCTTCCCAGAGGCCACATGGAAAATTCCTACTTAAAAAAATCCCGTTCTGGTAGAAATACAGAGAAAGGAGCAAGTGGGTGGCATAGAAGAAAGCGACACGAGTTGTTTTATTCCCTTCACGTCTATGAAGTGTTTGGAGAACATAAGCATATTTACATTAGTGTGTTTATATACTTAAATCACAGAATCATATGTCTACGTTTCTGTTTAATCATTATTCTTTCTGCTGCTAGTTTTGCAAGTCCATATTCCGACCGCGGTGACAAGCCACGGCTTCCAGCCAGGGCAGAGGTTTTGCAGTGCGAGCCCTAAAGGCGCCTTCTGGATCAAACGAGAAAGCCAGGAGCTGTCCCAGTGCCCTGCTGAGGGACGCACTGCCAGGATTTGGCCTTTCCTGGTCTCACGGGCGGCTTCATGCCGCTTCTTGCTTGAGATGAATTCTCAGAGCCTCGACGTCTCTGCTTGCTTTGGCAAGAAGGCTGCCAGTCCTGCAGCCCTGGGCCTGAGGAGCTGCTGCCGGGGCAGCGGCGTTCGAGCATCCCGCACACCTCGTCGGGCTCCCTGTTCACAAAGAAGTAGTTTATAGGCAAATTTCACAGGATTCCTGTGTATCAGGTTACCTTCCGGGGCAGTCCTGGCTATTAACGAACTGAAAACCAGGCTTTTCCATCAGCCTGACACTTGTGTTCTGCTTTAAATTCCCTTGTTGGAGCACTGAGGTCGGCGTGGGCTGTCTGGGTGCTTTGGGCAGCTACCACCAAACGAAGCTGAAGGAGATACCTGCTGGGGGCCTTTGCACTCCTTTCTGATGGGTTCAGCTTAATAACTAATAAAAGAGGTATGATGCTAATGACACGGTTACTAACAGCATTTTACACAGAAAGGAGCTTTCGGCATTTATTGAAAACACGTGCACGTGATCGCTGTGACCCTTGGGTACAGCCATCGCTTTTGTCAGTCCAACTGGCGTCAGGCTGCAGGGAAGAAGTGAACTAAGAGTAGAAACGTGGTAAGGGAAGGTGGATGAATTAGGCTCTAAGTGCCTTTGATCCGCAGTCGCACTCCTGCTGCCAGGAAGTGAAGCAGCGGGGCGCATGCCAGCAGAAAGGTGTTCCCTGCAGCCAGTCTTTGCAGCGCGCATCCGAGCGTGGGTTCCTAAATAGTGGCTTGTTAACGATAATTGCAGCGCGCGTAAACTGCTCTTTAGGCAGTGCTAAACAGGTTGCGAAAGGCGGCTCCAGCACGCCCCAAAGTGGGAACGGGCCGTTGACCGCGTCGGCCGCGGGAGCTTTTGCCCTTGGGGTCTGCTGTAGTGTGAGGGCACCGCGAGCACTCGGGAGGTTTCTTGGCGTTCCTCCTCCTGAAGGTTACGTGTTACGTGAGACTTGATAGCAGTCTGTTACCTGCAGCACAGACAAATGCATTTTCCTGCATTTTTCTGCCTTTGCTGAGTTTCCTGCTATTTTTCGTGATTACGGTAGGCTGGCAAACGTGAGGAGTGTCACAGAAGTGGCTTTTCCAGCTCATTTCATCCATCTGTTTATTATCAGAGGCCGAGTAAATGACAGATTTTCTCTGTTAATTACTTGAGACCGGGGCAGGGGCCGAGAAGGAAGTTCCGCTGGCCAAAGGCTGCCGGCAGCAGCTCCGCGATGCCGCTTCCTTGCAGCCAAGAGCTCCAAAGCCGCAAGACCTGGAAGCCGCGGCTGTGCCTGCCCCTACCTGACTGCTGCCTTTTGCTCGGGTGGCGGCACTGGGTGATCGTCCCGGCCCTGCACGAAGCACCCTGAGGATTCGGTTCGCTAGGAGCTGCTTCTTGCTCTGGGCTCTTCCCTATCCAGTTATTTTCCGCTCTCATTTTCCCCCAAATTCCTGAAAATGCGGCGTGATGCAGGCGGAGATGATTAATTTCCAGAATTAAGAAACCTGAACACACCCAAAGATGATGAGGCAGACTGTCCTTCGTTACCTTTGTGAGTAGTAACAGTACAAAGCGTCTGTACCTCTCCAGTCCCCCCTACAGGCTTTTTAAACACAGCACCACTTGCTGGAGCCTCGTTCTTCGTTCTCTTGGTCAGAGCGAGCTCCCCGCCTGGGGCTGGCAGCCACCGCTGCTGCTAAAGGAGCCGAGCTCCCAGACGGAACAGCTTGCGTGCTAATTACATGCAAGCAGGAGCAATCCGGCAGGTTTTCGACTTTAATCTGAACTTGCTGATTTCCTCTGGAATTACCTCAAAGCTTTCAGAGTTACACGAGGCAGAGAGCGCCTCTCTCCCCAGCCCTTCCGAATGATTTTCTAACCTTTGTACTGTCTGTTTTGGTTAAACGCCCATCTGCTATCACAGTGCTAACCTCGTGAAAAAAATTATCCATTTTACTTTTTTTTTTTCCTTAAAAATGTCAGTTTTCCTACAAACGTTGTTGAAAAAAAATATTCTCTTTCCTTGTTTTTGGGCAGCGTAATCTGATTTCTCAGGAGCTAAGATCCCTAAATGGGGAGCGGGGCTGCCACGAGACAAAGGAGCAGGAAGCAGGATTTGTAACACTGCCCCCAGTGTGTTTCCTCCGCAGGTGTGGGCAGCTTTGGCAGTGTGGGAAGGAAACGACCTGGAGCGGAAAGCGGAGTCGGGTTTGAACGCAGGCTGCCGTGCTAGTGCGGGCAGAAGGAGCCCGTAGGGATTTTGTTTTCCAGTAAGGTTATTTTCAAAGCTGTAAGCTGTTCCCTCAGCGGCCTAAGAGCTTCCCAGGCCTGAGCCTTGAGTCTCATTTTGAGGCCGTATCAACGTGTGTTGCAAAATCCTGTTGCACATTTTCTGAACGTGCCACTAGAGGATGCTGAACCGACACTGTGCGAATGGCACGCTGCAGTGTCAGCCCTGCAAAAGGTGACACCGGCAGCCTGTGGTTGTCCAAAGGACCCAAACTGTGCAGCCGCACAAAAAAGCAGCGTTCCCTGAAGCTGCAAACGGAGGCTGTGCTCCGCTGATTTCAGCCCCGTCTTGTCTCGATGGCTCTGTGGTTACGATGGGCTTGCCCCGATGGGAGCAGGAGACTCCGTAACGTTCCTGCCAGCCAGCCTAGGGAGCAGTCGGCTCCTTTTCAGGCTTGGAAACATTCTTTCTATTAAAGCTATGGTCAGATGAGGTATTTCATCCCAAAGTCCATTACAGTTGAATAATGCTGAGTTTTGGAGCTGAAGCAGTCAGCTCCAGGTGGCAGAGAAGTGGAACGAGTGTAAGACAGAGCACGAACCTCTGTCAGCTCATACAGCAGCCTGAGAGTCACGTAGTGACTCAGGAAACGGGTATTTTTTGCAAATCCCCTTTGTTTTATAAGGAAAGGTTTCCCCTGACTCATCTCTCTATTTTCTTTGCGCTGTGCCATGGATTCTGCGTGGATTGCAGCGTGTGGGCAGCTGGACGCCTTTCTGAGCGATCCAGTGTTATCTGAAGAGATGATATTTAACTGGCCCGAGTCTGTTTGCAAACCAAAGTACAAAGCTACCTGACAGAAGAAAAAATGCTGCTGATTTCGGTGGTGTTCAGGGAACAATGAAGGCTTGTGAGACCCACCCTGTGTGTTGCAGGGCGGCCCTTGAATCACTCACCTGTTATGTGGCAGACCCTGTTCAGCTGCTTTCTCAGCCCTCTGCAAATGAAAGACTGAAACGCAGATCTGTAAGTCTGAAAGGAGTCGGTTCAGCAGTCTTTTTCCTCTGTCTAGCTCAAATAATGTAATCGTGCTACGTGAAGCGGAGCAGTTGTCGTAAAAATGGCCCTGCAGAGCGCTGTGCGGCCGCGGGGCTGGGGGATGCGCTCATAGAAATTAAGGAACCCACCACAGGGCGGTAAAAACATACTCAGATAAAAGACAAGAGCCCAGATCTTCCAACATGTCAGGGGGAATAATCCTGACAGCTGAACTTGGTGTCACGAGAAGTTCTTTGCATACCCGTCCCTGCCTGATCGTTGCTTTTATTGGACAAGACTAGTTGGAGCCTTGCCCTAAGAGCCGGGAGAGAAGGAGCCTGAATGTGATGGATGTTGTGTTCAGTCACCCAAAGACAAACGTTTCAGATCAGCAAATTTGTCCTGAAATTGCAGTTTTAATTAATCCTGGTAGTTTCAGTCAAGCTACAGAAGCAACAATCAGCTATTTGCACACACATCCTTTGCAACGTACGCTGTGAGAAAGGGCTTCACCCACCCTCTTTCCTCCCCATAGGTGTCACTCTTGAGTTTAATCTGAATTCGGGCAGGAATTCCTTCTTTAATAGTTTATCCGGACATTGTCTGCCTAAATTGGATACGCAATTTTATTTGGGGCCATTGTATATAATACAACCACCTGTAATTTTTCTGTGAATGTATGTCTCATTTGTCCCACCTGCGTTAGAGGATTTCTGCAGCATTAATTAGCCAAATAACTCGCCGGACACGCAGGTTTCTTTGCATTGCAGGAAAGTAAAGTTTTATTAGAGGCACTGTGACCAGCAGCAAGCAGATGCCGATGGCCCTGCAGATTACAGCGACTGCGTTATGAAAAACAGCACAAAAGGAAGAAGTAGAGGATTTTAGGAGAGTCCTGGCAGCGGTTCCTTGACCCCATGAATGATGTTTGTGGACTGCGTGGGCACACGGTGCACATGCTGCGTGTTAGCGCCTTGTACCCAGGGCTGCTCAGGTGGAAGTAGGAAGATCAGAGAAGACCAAGCGTTGGTGGTGTCTTAACACACTCTTGATTGCCCTGTGGGAGGAAAGAAGAAATGATTGCTCTGTCTGAGGGGGAAATCAAGAGTTTCCTGCAGCTCTGACATTTCAGATTTATCCAGTATTTAAATGTCCATCCACTTAGCAAGAGCACAGGCAAGAAGCTTAACCTGTTTCTTTAACTGAAGCTAAGACAGCCTCAAATTAACAGATTTGATTGCGAATCATTTAATCCTTGTTGTAAGTGCAAAAGTGGAAGCCGTACCACAAGGGTTAATACTGCCAGGCGAGCAGAGGCGAAGTACGAAACATGAAAGCTGTGGGGATAAACGAGGCTCCTCTTTGGAAGCTGCTTCTTACCTGACTTCTCAACAGATTGGCCGTGAGAGTAGGAAGTGGAAGAGTAGGAGTGGGAGGTTCTTCCTCCTTGGAGAGCGCCTTGCAGAGCTCCTTGAGGCGTTCTGTGCAAGGAGAGGAGTTTTCAGGAAGGGAATGATAAACGTAGTCGGAAGCAGACAGACTGAGACCTACTGTGCAGTCCGGGTAACAGCTGGGCTTCCCCTGGACCTTACAAATATTTCTTTATATCTTTTTATTTCACCCCCTTCCAGCTATACGCTGTGAGAAGTTGTAGGAGCGGAAATGACAAAAGGCTGTGCAAGTGCAGGACTTCTGCCCTCGCAGCCCAGCATGCTGCCTCCTGGGCTGCCCGAAGGCACAACGTGAGTTTGGCTTTGGTTTGCTCCCGTGGAACCCACTCTGAGCAAACCGGCCAGGAGGGCAAACGGAAAGCACATCCGTGGGTACAGAGGAATGTATCAGTGGGTGTGCATGCCCCACTTCCTCTCATTATTAAGATGGCAATGCACACGTTTCAATGCAGATACTGTGAAAAAATGTTAGATTCAGAATACAGCCAGGGACCGCGTAGAACAGTGTGCTCTGTCCTCTGCAAGTGTCACCAGGTAAAAGGCCGTGATGGGATTTATGCCTGATTTACTAACAGGATACCTACACAAGGTCTTGCTGCCCCTCCTGCAGCAGCGCGCGGTACTGAGCGATCTCCT
>CM021791.1:4110976-4173405 GCA_011076525.1 Nettapus auritus | reverse complement strand
TACGGGCTGGAGCCACGTGCGTTGGTCTGACCTACCTGGTTCTGGAGCTGCTCGATGGTCTGGTAGTAGGAGCTGTAGTCCCTGGAGGCGGTGGGAGCTTGCTTCCTGTACCACTCGCGGATGTGGTGCTCGAGCTGAGCGTTGTCTTCCTCCAGCCTGCGCACCTTGTCCAGGTAGGCAGCCAGGCGGTCGTTGAGGTTCTGCATGGTGACCTTCTCGTTGCCGCTCAGCAGGGCGTCTCCCCCCATCCCAAAGCTTCCTGCAAAGCCGCCACCAAAGCCGCCCCCCATCCCGGCACCGAAACCTCCTCCCAAGCCCCCGGCGAGGCTGCCGGCGCTCATGCCCCCCGCGTAGCCGATGCTGCACGCTCCCCCCGCAGCGCTCCCCCCGCCGATCACGGAGGAGGCGTATCGCCTGCAGGACACGGAGGAGCTGCGGCCAGCGCCGCCAGCGCAGACGCCTCCCGCTCCTCCGCTCCTGTAGGAGGTACTCGACGTCCTCTTGATGCTGCAGCTCATGGTGGGAGCTGTCAGAGTTCCCCGAACGCAAAGCCCCCGCACAGCTGGATAGAGCAGGTCAGAGTGCAGCCTTCTGGCCTCGCCGGTGCGTATTTATAGGGTGCTGGGTGGGTGTCACCTCTCAGGCAGCCCAGCTTCCCATGGGGTTTGCCAGCCGGAGTGCTCACGCCAAAAGTGATGTGCTAATGAAATTTAGTCTTGGGTAAGTAATACGGATTACCGTTCTGCTCAAGTATGTCTGTGTTGATTCACACAAGGCATGTACGATAATTTTATGTGGGTGGCTCTTTGTTAGATATTTTGTAGGATAATACAATATCTCATAGCTTTTATTAATCTGGCAATATATCTCTAGTAATAGGAGTTAATGAAGGCTCCGCCTTGGTTGCCTGTCTCCTCCAGTCTTCAGTGTGGTGAAATTCGGAATTTCAGCCTCTGACTTCCTTCTTCCATCACAGGCAATGATTCCTAGCTCCAGCAGCCTCCAAGTGGCTCTCCATTCATTACTTTATTTGGAATTGGCCGTTGGAAAATCTGCTTTCATTTACTGAAAACAAAATGCTCATTTTAAAAACCGTGGTGCCACGCCAAGGGAGCTTTACACTGGACTTTCTACTGTCTTGCCACTGCTTATGTCAAGGAAGCTCTTGCTGGTATTTATCGTTCATTTATTTTTTCCTGACACTGCAGGGTGGTGACAGCTGTCCTCTTCCTGTTGTAGAAAATTGGGTTCCAGCCACAGAATTAGTATTTTGCAAGGGAAAACGTATTAAATCTTTTCTCATCAAGCAGCTACCGACTTTATTTTAGCTGTTTTAAATGGACTTGTAGGGAACTGAGAGGAGAAAACCCCGATATTTCAGATTTTGTAGTCACATTAAAAATTACCCTTTCTCAAATACACTGTAGAATGATGTAATACAGTTAAAAAATCATCTACATTAAAAGACGTGGTGCCAAAAACTACATCTGAAAAAATACATTAATTATCTGGACTCGTTACAGTGAATCGCGTTTGCCAGTGGTGAAAGAATATTTTGCAACACGAAACAGAGAGTAAGAAACACTTCTGTATGTTTTCCAGTGTCTGTGCAATATCAGATGTTTGGTGAGGTGCTTTTTCCGTGTACACCGATCGAGGTTTTGTAGAACAGAGAAAAGCCTTGCAGGGCAGCATGCTCTGCTTCCCAGTTACCCATTAAATATCGGCACCGCAACCCCGACACAAGGCTTGGGCTAGCGCGAAGCCCAAGGAGCTGGTGGGAACTGCTGTGAGTTACACCGTCAGAACCGGCTTATGCACATTGAGGGAGGATGAATTCAGCCTAGTTGTATTTTTGGGAGAGATTTGGTAGTACAGTAGGAGAAATAAACCCACTAAAATTAGCAAAAGGAGAATGAGAAGGGATTAGGTTGCCTTGCACGTGAAGGTAAGCACCCGAGGAATGTTTGAACTGGAGGACAGTGTGCCTGTACGTGCCATGCGGCTGGAAAGGAGCTGGGGCTGGAGAACAGAGGCACCTTTTAATTTTGCTGTGCTCTTTGTCCCGGTGACTGCTCTTCCCCCTCTGAGACTCACGGGGAAGCAGCACTCCTCTTTGCCAGCCCGGAGCAGCGCCGGCACCGAAGGGAACCAGGCACAGACACGGCGCCGACAGGCAGCTACTTGAAAACAGACGGCTTCAGCCGGGGCGAAGCTATATTCCTGCAGAGCCTTCGGTTTTGCGGGCTGGGGTTTTTAGGTTTATTATTCTGCAATAGCTATTTTGTATATCCATACGCCCCTTTTGCTTCTTTAGTCAAGAGAATTCTATTGGCTTAGCGGTAAAGTGCTATCGAGGTGGAAGGGGAGGGATGTGAACTGTTACCACTGGAATATCCTCTGCTGCCTGTGGAGGTGCTCGGTGCTTAGAAGCTTAAGGCATGATGAAGTATAAACGCGAGGTGCTGAATCCCAGCGCCTGAATTCATCTGCCTAAAGGCACGTCCTTGCCTGTGGCTTGGAAAGAAGCTGGAGATGTTCGCTCTGACTTCTGAAGGAAAGGGACTTCAAGGTGTGCAAAGCAGTCCTTAAGCGAGAAACACAATTTTGAGCTTAAAGCGAGACTGAATCATGGAAAGATAGCTACAAAATTCTGATGTGACAACTTTAAATCGACTAGGCTATGTTGGAAACACCTTCATGTCAGTTCTGATTTCGCAGACTGCTGTGTTTAGACAGAATGCTGTCATGTCCTTGGACATCGTGTGCCTCTTTCCAAGGCTGAAACACTCTGGGATACTCCCTGTTGTTCATGCCGAAGTTTGTCCTATGCCTTTTCCACCATTCTCTGAGTCTGTTTCAACCCTTCCATGTTATTTTTGAGAAAGCGTCACCAAAACTTCCCACAGCACTCCCAGTACAGCTCACGGTATCCGCGTGCCCTAGACTGACACTGAAATAAACGATGTTCTTCACTTTTAACTTAGCATCCCTACTCTCTAGATCCACAGGGTTTTCCTCATCCGTGTAAGACACAGTGAGACTCGTTGTGCTTCTCATACTCCCTTTCAGTTTCCTCCATCACAGCAGTGACTTTTGCCTGAAAACGCTTCGTTCCCTCTAAGCAGCTCGCCGCCTGGCTGCTGCCTCCACCCCGTGTATTTCAGTGCCGTCAGAACTTCATCATCCAGTGCGTAGCCCTTCGGTAGTTATGAGACAGAATAAATTGGTTGTAAAGGTTACACTTTCAGCGTGGTTTGAATACACTTCATAGGTTGACATCTGTGGAGGTAGCTGTACCGGACAGGGTGCAAGAGGTAACGACACAATGCCCTCTAGGGGAGCGTGGCACAACCACAGGAGATGGCTTCAGAGTAATCTGCGTGCCGTTCACTGCGAGCATCGCTTCTCCGTCCAGGTGATGCATGCAGGTAGCACTGGCAGTATTTGTGTAGCGCAGAATCTGCTCAACAGGCCGGATAAGTCTTGCAAGCACAACGCAAGCAACTACAGGGTTCGGTTTGGTGAAGATGAGGTGTTTCTGTTTCCCTGAGTGGTTTCCAAGCGTTGAGCATGTTTGCGTGGCAGCATGACGTGTATCTGGAATGTATTTCAAATTTTCCATCTATTCTCTGCGTCCACGCCCTGTGCGTTGGCCTGTTAGGCCTTCAATCAATGGCGCTAGCTTCTCTTGCACAAAAAACAACCACATTTTCTTTGAGCTCCACTAGAGGCCAGTCCCTGAGCGCGCAGCCCTCCGTCAGCAGTTGGGCCTGCAGGGCCGCGTACAGGTGAGATTTGTGCAGCCTTGGGGAAATGTTGGCCCCTTGCTTGCCCTGGATACTTGCCAGCCTTTGGAGCTCTTACCTCCGTGTGCCTCTTTTTCAAAGCTCGGATTCACCATCGATGTCCCTTCTTGGCCTGGGTAATGCCGGGCCTTCTGCGGTCAGCTTTGAGCTGAAGCTGCCTCAGAGGGGATCCACGGGCAGACGGGCACGTGGGGCAGCACGGGTGTTTTGTGTTCCTTTCCTTGTGGGGCAGCACTGGTGTTTTGTGTTCCTTCCCTTCTTTTCCACTGCTCGCATTACTTGAGGACGTGTTCCAGGTGGTGGCTGTACAATGGACCGAGCCTTTCAAATGAGTCTGAGGAATTCGGGTGCTACCTGCTCGTTAAAATTACTAAAGCTGTGGTTTAAGATCTGCCTAATCTAGCAGCCATCTCTCCTCTAAAGTATCACGCAGAAATTCCTGAGATTCCTGAAACGTGTGCGCCTGAGACTGCTTGGGAAGGCCTGGGACTGGTTTTCATTTCCTTTGATCTCCGAAGTTGTTCGGCTCCAGGAGGAAAGGTCGTTCTGTCAGCCAAGTCCCTGGAAACGGTTTTATCCCAGGGGGTGGGCTACAGGGAAAAAGCTGGCTTTGTTTTTATGAACAAAACTGTCCCAGGCACTGGAGAATGCTATACTCTAAGTTCTCAAATTCTTTGAAGTACTGAATGTAGCGCACGTTTAGCTGGACAGAAGCAAACAGCTTCCTAATGCCAGAGGGTGCTTTCGGGTGCTGGGTTTGCCGGGCTGCTCCGAGCTGTTTTTGCAAACTGGAGTCAGGAAAGTTTTCAGGGAACAGCTGGAGGAGGTTGAAAGAGTTTATGTTAATTTTCTTCACAGGACAGATCTTATATCTAAAAATAAACATTCCAGTTACTTTCACGCCTACTTCATTTGACACAGGTAGGGCCCAAATGGTGCGGTTAATCTGTAGCATTTTATGCTGTGGAACTTGGTAAAGATCCTTTAAATTCTGTTCCCCTTCTTCCTCTTTTCCCCTTCTGTTCAAAAACAGATCACTAGTTTGTGCTTTTTTAGTTTAAATGCTAATTTTCGGGTAAGTTTTTGCGAACCACAAACTGAAACCTCGCTTTCATCCCACGGTCACAGTCCTGCGATCGTTCATGTCTCCGTGTTTCAGCTCCACAGCAGTATCAGGCACATTATTAAAAAACAAAGGTGTAGCAGGATGCTGTAGAAGATTATGATCTGCCCCGAGTGCTCAGAAATTGGGCTTTAACTCTAAATTTCATTACCAGCTGTTGTAATGTATCATCAGCCTTTCTGCCTGGAGGCAGTTGTTGGCTTGGCTCTGTACTTTCTTTTTAAGTGTTTATACTTGCAGAATGGGAAAAAAAATCGTAGACACCAGATTCTGGTTGCATCAGACAGAAATGAAATTTTATTAGCGACATTTTCCTGATACAGAACAACGCAAGTAACGAACTGGTTGAATCTGTAAAGCAAGAAGTTCAAGTGCCAATGATTGAACCCACAAAGCATTCTAGGTAGAAGAAGCACACAGCATGCACGGCGGGTGGTCCGTCTGTTCGGACGGCCTTTTTGGATAGATGGCATCAGCAGCACTGAGGAACCGTGAGGAGCATCTCTCTTTCCTCAGGAGCATGGGGAACGCAGAGGATTTGGGCCAGGTGCTGTTTGAAACGTCTTGCGCTGTCGGATCCTCCGGGTGTGTCCTTAGTCAAAAGATTTTCTTGCATAACCTGCGGAGAGATAAAGAAAGCATTAATTTCTTCGGTCCTGGCACCCAATCTGTGAGGCACCGATATGTACCAGGCAGAAAAGGAGCCTGATTATGCGATAGATGACCGTAAGCTGTTCCAGAAGCGTAAAGGGGAACTTTGGCACAGTATGAAAGCAGCATTTTTAGGAGCTTCTGCAACGAATTAGATGAGGAAAACCAGCTGGGGTTTTAACTACGTGCTATGGTGATACCATCCACGAGATGGAACAGAAATTGAATGTGTGCGTCTCAAGTAGGGTTGGTCCTTCACACACAAATATAAAAGAATTTTTAATAAAAGTAAAACCAGCACTTTCCAGAAGTGCTTGTTTATCCTCAGCACTGTTTGCCCTCAGGAGAAGATGTTGGTATGGTGTATAAATTGGTAAGGATGGGGCTGCGAGAACACCGTGTCCGTGTAACAGTTCTCACCTTGGCTTTCACCACCGCCCCTGCAGGCCTGAGACTGGGAAGATGAAGAGTAGGAGTGGGAGCTGCTGACACCTCCTGAGATCCTTCCTCCTCCGCTTCCTCCTCCAATAACTCCGCCGCAGCTTCCTCCACTTCCTCCTCCTATTCCTCCACTGATTCCTCCTCCCATTCCTCCTCCCATTCCTCCTCCCATTCCGCTGCTAGAAGAAGAGCTAACACCTCCATAGCCACCGCTTATGCTACCGCTTCCTCCTCTTCCTCCTCCAGAATAGCTACCACCTCCTATTCTGCCACCTCCCATTCCTCCTCCCATTCCTCCTCCCATTCCTCCTGCTGGGATTCTGTGAAAAGAGAGAAAGAAGGGAAAAAAAAAAGTTAATCAACTGCATTTTTGATCTCAGAAGGAACCCTACCTACAGGCACTGCACCCAGGCCTGTCTGTACTTTGCCTTTTTGGAACCTCACACAGATCAGAAAGACAGCCGATGCAGTGCCAAAAACCAACCTCCCTTTCAATTTCAGCTTGCACACGGGAGTTTCTGCCTTCTCTGCATACTACTCATAAAGTTCTTGCGAGATTTAGCGCTGCTGCTTCATCAGTTGCACTAGCGCACGGATCACTGTCCACCAAACTGGAAAGGCAGCACATGAAGCCTCAGCTGTTCGTTCAGGCACCACGTACGAACAGAAGTGGGCTCGCTGAGTAAGGGAAACCAGAGGAGCTTGAGCTTCCATGGAATCGCACCCTGAGACTTTTATGGAAGTCGTCATTTTTCTGCTTCCAGTTTTTTCAGGGTGATTTCTAGTTGTTGATTTCCTGGTCTTTTCTGGGATCGGGAAAAGTAAGGCCATGTGCATGGCTTTCCTTTTCCTTATCCGGCCCAAAAATGGTAGTTCAGAATTTCTGCACTAACATTTCGTCACGTAATTCCTATTCTGAATAGACTTGCCAAGAAATTTATAGCACCTCAGACCTGGGAGGTGATTGGTCAAGATAGCTGAATTAGCCCCATTTCAGTACAAAACCTGCCTTGCAAGTCTAAACTGTTCATTTACTGTCCTGGTGACTAATTAGGCAACCCTGGGATTCACATAACGCTGTGTTCTTTTCTCGGTGTACGTACACAATGTCATGCTGTCCTTCCTCGAGCAGTGCGCGGTACTGAGCGATCTCCTGTTCCAGCCGGGTCTTGATGCCCAGCAGCATCTTGTACTCTTCGTTCTGGCTCTCTATCTCGCAGCGGATGCTGGCCAGCTCCTCCTCCAAGGGGCCGATCATGCTCTGGATCTGCTGCAGCTGCATGTTGTAGCGACGTTCCGTGTCTTCCAGGTTGGATTGCAAAGAGTCTATCTGCAAACGGAAGAAAAAATGCGGTGGGTACGGGAATGTGGCAAGTCTAACTCATTTTGGCAGACAAATAGATCTGCACAAAGCAGAGAAAAGCGTGGCTTTGATGATGAAGGAATCCAGCAGCCCGTTCTCTACAGATGGAGTAAGTTCTAGGCATAACCACTCTCTGTTTATTCCCGTGGCACGTGCAGCCTGTGTCACGGAAGCAAACACCTTTACTTACCATGCTGATTTGCGACTGCAGCTCGATTTCCAGGCTCTGATATTCACGTCTCAGCTCAGAGATCTGTTGGTTGCTTGATTGTATCTCCTGGCCGCTCGAGTGGACTTGTTGGTTAACTTCTTCCATCTAAAAAATACACATGTAAAACTGAGGTGTTTCTAACTATAAGAAAACATTGTGGGGGGATCACAGCAGCATTTAGAAAGCAATGAGTGTGTACAGGAAGGTGTAATGTAGACCGTCTGTGTATATTTCCCACATGCCAGTCCACTAACCCACACCAAGCCTCTGTGTAGTTCACCTTGCTGCCGGCACACACACGATCTCCCCTGTAATGCTCCAGAACTGACTTGTTACAGTAAACGGCTTAAAATCATCTAAAATGAACGTCCCTTACTTAATGCATGAGGACATCCAGTCCTTGATATTTTTTGTGAAAGATGTAGTAACTAAAACACCTTGTGCTTTACCTTGGTTTCATACCAGCTTTCCACCTCTCTCCGGTTGTTCTCGATAAGCCGTTCGTATTCACAGCGCATTTCATTCAGTTTTTCCATCAGATTAATACCAGGAGTGGCGTTGACCTCCACACTGACATCACCACCAGTCTGTGTCTGCAGTCCTTTCATTTCCTAAAAAAAACACAAAAAAATCCCCACTGGATTCAAAAAAAAAAAATGAAGGAAGAGAGAAACGTCATGGTTTCAAATACAGAAAGGGACACGAGTCCTCACAGGTCCGTATCACTCCTTCATCTGCCCTCGTTGCGAAAGGAAGCAGTTTTGCCAATCCTAAGCTAAACTTCACAGGGAGCAGTAGCCAGGCACCGTTGCAGGCAGTATTAATATTTTGACTCCATATATCCTATCCAATTGTCCTTCTGTGTTTTCAGCAAGAAAATGGTGCTTGGTACAGAAGGCCATTCGTTTCCCCAACCCCCTTTTGCCACACGTTGACCTTGATCGACACGTTGATCGACACGTTGTCGGTCAGTTTTAGGCAGCTGTGGCTGCTGCGTACCCCTGCAAATCAAAACCAGATTGGGTCAAGTTGGATGATCAAAGCCAGCCAGATCTGGTTACCGCTAGCAGAAGAAACACACAGGAAATTCTCTGAGGGTTGGGTTTTCATTAGTTATTAATTTAAAGTGCGGAGAAACGTACCTCTTCGTGGTTCTTCTTCAGATAGATCAGTTCTTCTTTAAGGGATTCAAACTGTGTCTCCAAGTCAGACCTGGCTAGAGTCAGTTGGTCCAGAAGTGGACGTAATCCATTAATGTCACTTGCCACACTCTGGTGGAGAGTGTATTCAGTTTCATACCTAAATCACAGACAAGAAAATTAGTAAAGCTGCTGCCAGAGCTCTGTCGTCTTGCTTAGGAACAGTTCCCACCAGTTCATCTCCGGTTGTTAGTCCCATCACTTAGTTCTTAAAAGAAAGGACCTAACTCTCTTTCCATCTCCAACAGGTTTGTTTGATTTCAGTAGAATTACTCTGTGGGATTTATGTGTGGAGGATTGTGCTTATAAATCTACAAGCAAAGGTGGAGAAGCACAGAGCATAGTCCTTTAAACAACACTCAACAACTTCTCTGAAGCAAAATGGCAACGAAAAGCCCTTAAAGTCCTTCTCACAATGCTCTTCCCAACAATTATCAGTTTTGGAGCCAAGACCCTGGAGTATCTGGCAATGCAAATTCCTGGTGGTAAGGGCAGGGAGGATGGCATGAGACACAAAGAGAAAGACTCACTTCAGTCTGAAGTCATCCACAGTCATCCTGGTGTTGTCAATGTCAAGAAGGATCTTGTTGAGGTCCACATTTGCACCAACGATCTGGAAGGGAAAAGGCAGATGTTAACCAGGCAGCTGTCTTTGCAGTCTGACACACGGATAGGTATAAAATACCTGTGCTTTAACACATTTCAGTGTCTTCGTAACCCTGACTAGTGCTGCAGGTGCTACACAGAGAAGTTATTGTTCCCAACCAAAAGAGAGTGCCTTTGTAACATTGGCACTGGTTGGTGCCTTTGCTGTTAATTTTGATTTACAAATATCCATCAAAAGCGCAATACCTTGCTGGAAAGAATAATAAAATAAGCTCAGCGTACTCCCAAAACAGTGGGAAAACATTACCCTGGCATCTGGCAGCAACAGTATTCATGTAGGAAAGTAAAAAATGGCTGGGAGCTCGGATTAGACTAAACGCAGTGGCCCACGTTAGCTCACCCTGTATATTCACAAAAAGATTCAGTTTATCTGGCCACTGGTAGCACAACGTAAGCAAGAACTGATCCTCCCTTTCGAGAAAGTGAGGAGCAAACGAACAAGGACAGGTCCCCCATTGGGAGCACGGGTAACGGCCTGCTGTTGCACCAAACGATGCTACAGGTGCCAAACACAAGCGTCCCAGAGCACCCGTATCAACCAGAGCAAAGCAAAACTGGGAATCAGGCTTGGTCACCACACCAGGATGCTCCTGGCTAAACCAACCAAAGGAACAGGCCAGGCCATTCTAATGAGGATCTGCTCAAAGTTAGTCAAATTGCATCATACCTGGTTTTGCAGTTCTTCAATTGTTCTGTAATATTGGGTGTAGTCCCTGGTACCAGTGGGACCTTGCTTTTGATACCACTCTCTGATCAGACGTTCGAGGTGAGCATTTTCTTCCTCCAAGCCTCGGACTTTATCCATGTAAGAAGCCAGGCGGTCATTAAGGTTCTGCATGGTCAGCTTCTCGTTCGTGGAGAGCAGCCCGGAATCTTCACCGAAGCCCATTCCACCGAAACCACCTCCACCGTAGCTGCCACCACCAAAGCTGCCACCACCAAAGCCGCCGCTGCCACCGCCAAAGCCACCGCTGCTCCCGAAGCCGCTAAATCCACCTCCGCTATATCCACCGCCGCCGAAACTGCCTCCGCACACGCTACCTCCATAACCACCTCCCATTCCCCCAAAACCACCTCCGCATGGTCCGAATCCTCCTCCCATACTTCCACCCATTCCTCCTCCGTAGCTGCCGCTGCTCATTCTCCCACCATAGCTACTGCGGCCAATCCTTCCGCAACTGCCGCTGCTAAATCCCCCTCCATAGCTGCTCCTGGAGCCTCCTCCACCATAGCTTCTCCCAGAAAAGCCTCCGCTTCCTCCAGAAGAGGTGTATCTTCTAGTGGAGACCGAGGAGTATCCACCAGACTTGCGTATCCCACAGCTGCTGCCCCCTCCACCACCTCCGCTGCTGCATCCGCCACCGCCGCCACCACCACCGCTGGTAATCTTAATGATGCTGGATGAAGATTTAGTGCCACAGCTCATCGTGACAGCAGCTAGGAGGTAAACCACAAGCCCGAATCTAGGTGCACAGCCTGATAAGCTTCAGGACTGTAGATTTTCATCCCCAGCTCTCCGTATTTATACTTTTGACGGTGGGTGTCACCAGCAGGGTGTTTCCTTCTCCCAGGGCATTTACCAGCCTTGTTGTTTGTGCCAAGAATAATTTGCTGAACAATATTTTTGTGCTCATATCTCAGGCAATCTGGCCTATCGCTGGGTTTATGGTATTTATTTAAGACCAAACATTTCACTTTCTTTGGGTGGCATTCTGTTCACGTAGCTTTTCTGGAACAGGTAGCCTGATGCAACCCGGATCTGCTTTTCAATGCAAAAATCACCTTACCCGGGTCCTGCCGAAGCTAATGTTGGACCCGATGGTGCTACACAGAGAGAATTGTTCTCGGTTCTTCCCTAAAAGAAAGAAGATGAAGCCCAAATCTCTCACGTTAAGACTGCATTTATCTATTTCCTTATTCATCTGCGTTCCTTTCTCAGATCTATGTGGCTGCTGCTGTCAAAGACTTCTGCTCTTTCCTAGTCTATGCATTTAAGATCTTTTAAGCCGCTTATATTCTTTTATTTTTCTTTTATGCACTACACATAATAATGCAGGAGTTCTACTAATAGGGCGGTGTGACTTGGCTCTTGAGATTGTCCAATGTATTTAGTGATGAGAAATCTCCTTCCAGCAGTGCATTGGCATTCGTCTTGAAAAATCAAAACTCTTCCTTGGGGAAGAAGGTGACGGGCCCATGCACAAATAGCTAAGTCCTGGAATTCAAAGAAAAATTAATAAATATATATATTTTGCCCACCAAAGAGCTGTTGATCTAAAACAATAGGAAGATTAAGGATATTTTAATTATGCTATAAAGTCAATTGTAGCACAATTAGAAGCTTTATTAAGCCAGGCAATGGCCTATAAACCACTGTGTGGAAAGACCTGTGAGGTTTAATATAAACAGCTCATTCTCCCTATTGTTTCTGTGTCACACATTGCAGAGCACGGAGTAATTGTGCGTGCTGCTTGCGGCACGGAGATCCTCGAGGCTCTAAAACAGCACTCCGAGGGAAAAGTCGAAAGGTTTTTTATACGAGTCAGTAGAAATCACCCAGTTGAGACCACAAAAGAAATTAAAGTGTTCTTCAGTCGTGCACTGATCCCCAGGAGTTTCCCCAAGGTGGACCTGGGAGATTTTCATGTAAGAGGTTAGATTTGGTGCCAACGCTGAGTATCTGAGGACAGAACCGCACGTTTCTGGGAAAGCTGTAGGAAGATTCTGAGTTTTGGCAAGTAGTGCTTGGTTCCAGATGACTGTCACCACCTCCACAACGACATTTGCGTTGTTACGTTTCATCTTTGTCCAGGGTGAAAGCTAAATAAGTTGGTTCAAATGCAAATGTCTTTTCCTCAGCATCCACTTTGCTGTTCTTACACTGCTTCCTTTTGGGAGAAATGCACATCCTTCTTTTTAATACCGATTTCAGTTGTGCAAACAGCCAGACCTTACTGCTCGACTGTACGCAACGGCAAAGCCAGCAGCACCTTGGTCTTGCTGGAGATGGACCCCAGACTTCTGCACACAAAATTTTTGCACTTTGGCTGGAAGAAAGCGTACATTTTTCCAGCAACTGTTTCGTTGGATGTTACTGAAACTTCTTTATTGCCCTTCTTCCTCCCTGGTTACCGATCTTTTCCTGGCTGTAAGGCATTTATGCGGTTTCGTTCTCCCCTATAGCTGAGGTGCGGGGAGCAAAGGGGACGTCCGAGGAGCCAATGTCTGCTGTGTGCTGCCCTTTTCTCAGCAGCTTCCGAAACTCCTTCTGTAGCTGGCAGCTCAGTCCTTGCTTTCCAAAGGTGGCCTCGATTTGCAAATTCATTCTGTGTTGCTGCTTTTTACGCTCTACTGTGAGTATCCACGTGCATATTTCTTCCACAAGCTCTGTTTCTGCCCTGTATGGTCTCTTTTTACATGACATTAAGCATTATTTAACATTTTCTGACTGACTGAA
This sequence comes from Nettapus auritus, assembly GCA_011076525.1. Classification (NCBI taxonomy): domain Eukaryota; kingdom Metazoa; phylum Chordata; class Aves; order Anseriformes; family Anatidae; genus Nettapus; species Nettapus auritus. The sequence goes on along the minus strand of CM021791.1, from coordinate 4,160,485 downwards.
TCCATCGTCCTGTCCTTCGTGCCGTGGTTTTGCCAACAGTGCTGTATTGCCGCTTACGCAATCTCTTTCAAAAGCTTTCTGATCTTATCTTGCTATTTTATACACTCAATGGCTCAAAGATGATGAAAGTTTTCAAGGCTGGCGATGTGATAACATCTCCTGCTTCACAGCTGGAGGATGGTGGTGTCACCTCAGCAGCGTAAACACAATTTCTGGGCTTCTGCTTGTTCTCTTTTTGGTGTCGAAAGATGTAGTTCACTAAGGCAAAGTGATTTTTGTCTTTAATTTCCTTTTGCCCCTGTGTCTGGGTAGCGTGATTTTGGGCAAGGGGGGACCTTTTTCACAAATTCCACCCAGGTAAATAAAATCCATGGTCACGTTCAATTTTCCATCACTGATGCTCGATACAGTCCTTGCAGACGCTTCTCACAGACAAGCTAGAGCAGTCTGTAAGTTTGTTAGTGATAAGGAGCAAAAAAACTCTCTAAAATTATTGCAGCAGGAGGAAGAACATTTGCCAAAAGAGTCTCTTCATCCGTTTATGTGCTTTCTGACAACGTACATTGGTTTCCCTTTTATTTTTACGCGTTTTCTATGCGTACTCATGCACTGCAGGGACTTGTCCATACACCATGGTTATCCTATAAGGTGTCTTAATGTATGCTTGGAAAATACTTCAACAACAACAAAAACAAAAGCAATGAAAGAAAAGAGAGAGGGAGGGTGGAGAACTTCAGACAGCCTCAAAATGTCATTTTAGCTCTGTGTTATCACTACTACGTGTCTGTGGCGGAGGAACACGAAGAGCAGAACTGCCTGGAGACCTCCGGGAGCTTTTCAGTCAGATGCTGGTAGGATGTTCCTTTCCTATGTTGCAGTCGTTTCATTTTTGTTACCAGTGTGATCTTAATGCCCTTTACAGCAATCCTGCTGGCTGTGAGGATCTGCTGGATTCTTTCGAGCTGAAAAATTTCCGCTGGGATGGCTTGTTCCTGTCAGTCACTGAGTTCTCAAACATGTAGCCGGTCTCTTCAGACCCTAATATTTAGCACCTGAAAAGTACAGATGAACGGTGACTGATCTTCTTGTAATGCTGCGTACGTTGCATTCCCTCCTGGTGTATTTTAACTTACTGATTATTAAATATTTAACTGAGTAAATATCCACAAATCCGAGCAGACCTGTTGTGTGTACAGAACAATCATTTGCTTTCTGAGCTCATGAGCTTTGAAGCATTTTTGTTCCGTGATGCTTTCCATTACTGAGTTTTATGGATGATGGAAGGCTTAGAGTTCACTTAAGAACCTAATGGGACCTGGCATTTTTAGGACCTCTTCTCACCTCCATCCTATATATGATGCACAGCTTAATCCTTCAGGCTTTTGTGTTGCTGCAGCACCCGGTGTGCTCTAGAACATTCTTATTTCCAAGTCAGAGCAGAACAAGGACATGGATTGCCACAGCTCCCAGCATTACTCAGCCTGCAGAGTACCTTGGTGTTTTGACACTGCGCACTGCTCCTCGTTGAGCTCAGCTCAGGCCACGTTTCAAGTACAGCTGACATTCTTTGACGCTCTCTCTCAGTTATTGTTTTCCTTTTGATCAGCCCTCGGTGATGTATATCAAAGAAGAGACTGCCCAGCATCAGAATGAAGACAAAGTCTGCCACTAAGCACCGTAAGTCAACGACTGCCCAAGCAACGCGTGTTCCCTCATCATGAAAGCGAACAAAAAGCACCTGGACATTCGATCGAGATGGGTGGGCTCTACAGAGACTTGCTCGTTCCTCCCCTCGGCAGTGTGGTGAAATGGCACATCTTGCTGTACTAATTCTGGGCACAGCGCAGCTTTGTGCACTTGCACATGGGCTGACAGTCAGTGCCGAACAAAGGAGAGATCAGCAAAATATGTGCCTAGGCAATTCTGAAAATTCGAAATGGCTTCTGTGCGTTCAAATGGACAAATGAATTGCTCTGGGAGCTCTGAAGCCAAACAGGCAGGAGTGTGTGCCCACGTTTATTCTTGCCTAAGGATGTTCTGAAGGTCTTGTTTCAACACGTACCGCAATTTTCCTTTCAGAGCACTAATAGGAACACCAGATAAGTATCTAAATTGCAACATTTTTTGCTCATAAAATTAAAGCTCATTATGCTGATTAATGCCTAACAAAATGCATGCAAATAAAAATTGCAAGGCTATCCTCCCTAATCCCGATATTGCTGGAGTCCCGCTTTAAGCATGCCCTCAGCTTCAACACCCGATGCTACATTTGTAATTTTTACTCCTGGTTTGCAATAGCTTTGGTTTTCTAGCTTCGGCCACATAAGTTTTTTTTTCATTATTATTATTATGAGCCTGAGCTCTCAGTAAGCATACGTGCCTTTATGATTCCGTGGTATGTCAGGGCACCCGTAACCTAAATGCAGATTCTGCATAAGTAGAATGGAGAAAGGCAAGAATTCTTAGCCACACACTTTCTTCCACTTTCTTGTAATGCTAGGAGCATTGTAACAACACTGCTTTGAGACAGGTATAAATTTTAGTTAAGGAAGAAAATAGTATGGACAAGGCTGAGTAGTAAAAGTAGTAATAGTGATATTATGCTCTTTATCCTAATTACTCTGACTTTTTTCCTTATTTCCCTGTGTGATTATAATATACCAATGCAAGCACTCGAGCTAGCAGCAGAATTGCACAGCATGTTCCAAGACGTCCCATCCTAACGTTTCACGTTCATGCTGCTGTACGGCTCTCCCAGACACGGTGCTGAGCCCCACGCGTCCGACTCTTCAGGCTGCATTCCGTGCTGCTCCCCCAAGGGCTGTATCACCGGGGTTTCTTCCGCAGGGCTGGGTGCATGGTACTTAGGTAAGCGGTAGTGAGAGCGTGAAAAGGAAGCTGTGGTTTTGGAAAGAGGTTTAGGATCAAGGAAAAAGAGCTGTGTGTAGTCCTCAGAGCTGCTCCTGCACGTTGCTCCACGCAGACGCCGGTAACCTCCCCGGTGCTGTATGGCCACAGGTCAGGTGGGGGCTGTTCATCGCCCTATAAAAGCCGGGAAGCACGAGCTCAGCAGAGGTGTCTTGGCTCTTGGAGGAGGTATGAGAAGCAGGGCTGCTCTCTTGAGAGTATGTAGTTTGGGCTGTTAGTTTATTACCCTGCCTAGTCAGGTGTAAGAAAGAAGTTGTCACAGCCTCCAGCAGGTGGAAAAGGAGCAGAGCAAAGAGGGCAGGTAGGTTTAGGGGTTAGCTAGAAATAGGAGCACATGGGACTTGATGCTGCAGAGGTTTTACGATGAACTAGGTGATTTTGCAGTTGGATGGAGCTGGGGGAATTCTTGCCAAAAGGCTCCACGTTGCCTCTTTGCATGTTAGATCAGAGATATCAATAAATGTTTATATATAAAGTAGTCCTTCAGGAAGGTTTGCCAATTGCTCAGACACCCATAGCGGCAGTGGTCAGAAGAATTTAATTTTATTTTTTTCAAGACGAGTCACATTGGCTGAGAGCCTGGCGTAAGGCAATGCCGTGAATCACTGGCACGTATCTGCCTACAACTCAGGCGTTCAGGATTCCCGTTCCCACGGTCTCCCACTCGATTGGCGTTTCTCAACCTCCTCCAGCGGGTGATGCCTCCCTCGGAGTGAAACAGCACAGCTCGTGACTCCAGCATCTTCTGCAAAACCAAGAGAGAAAAACTGAGGGCAGCAATAATCCTATCTGGTTCCTTTAGTTTATGTTCGAGGAGATGAATCAAGAAATGCAAAGGATAAAAAATGAGTTAGTTAAAGAATCACAGAACGGACAGGGCTGATGTAAGAAGCCCTCTGAATTATTTTCAAGTGAAATTCCCCCCAGAGTTCATTTCAGCAGTTCAGCCCATGGAAGTGCTGCTGGCACAGACCCCACACTTTAATTATTCTCTACAAAAATGAAAAGCCCTTTGTGGGGTACAGCATGGGAGCGGGCAGGGGGATCCCTCTGGCCCATTAGCACCAATCCAGGGCATCGGAGAGGGATCCGTGGCTACAATTAAAGCAAGGAGAAGAGGCTTGATCTCTGTCTTCCAGAGCACCTTTACCCCTGTGAGCCATCCCTCTGCTGTGAGCTCTGTAACCAGCCCCTAAAACCAAGCCGGTAATCTTTTCCCTTGGGTTTCTTTTCGTTTCTCTCATCCTGCCAAGATGCACTGAGTTTTGTAACAGTACGTCCTCAATGTGAGTAGTTAGCCAGTCTTCACCTAAAATCTCTGTTCGTTATACAGTAAAGATGCCCTGAAGTGGAAGTGCAGAGAAGAGGCCAAGTATTGCACAGCTCCCATGGCTGTGCCCATTAAAACCAGGCTGTGAATCCTTCTTGTGGAAGACCGTACGCGTGCAATTTGGTTCCTGCTCCAGCTTTATGAATTGATTTTACAGGGCAGATAGCTACTCCCACAAGTATCACAGAATCACAGAAAGTCTAGGTTGGAAGAGACCTACAAGATCGCCGAGTCCAACCTCTGACCTAACACTAACAAATCATCCCCTAAACCATATCCCTAAGCTCTACATCTCAACGTCTTTTAAAGACCTCCAGGGATGGGGACTCAACCACTTCCCTGGGCAGCCCATTCCAGTGCCTAACAACCCGTTCAGTAAAGAAGTTAAGTAAAAAATAAAAAAGTAAAAGAAATAAAGAAGTAGAGTTAGGCTACTGCTGAACTTTGGACTCCTCTTATCTGATGGGAACCCACGCAGGCAGCACTCAAAATGTGTTCGTTTGCAGTCTTTGGGGTTTTGCCCAGTTAAATGGTGAATACGCCGCTGCGAACTTTTGGGTCTTTTGCATAATCTAATTGAGTTGTTACTGTGCTCTCGTGTAGGGCTGACGTCTGTAAGCGGTTCGTATAAAGACGTGTGCTAAAAGAAATGGTGTCAGACACGGCTTTCTGGTTGCATCAGAGAGAAGGAAAGGTTTATTAGAGGATTTTTCTTTCCACAGGAATACCAATCACGGTAGAGATTAACTCAGGTAACAGTGATTAGGCACAGAAATTCAGACGGAAGAAGCAGGTGGGCCATCCAGAGGGTTCGGATGAGCCCACGGAGTGAACAGTGCTGAGTTACGGAGCTAGGGTTCGCCCTTGCTCTTCACAGAGGCGTGATCGGATGTCCGGGTACGTTCTGCTTGGTCGGGAGCTCCTGCGGTGGGAGATGCCAGCTTTGCCCATCAGTGCTCAGACCTCCTAAAACTCCCTGTGGAAACACAAAGGGAAGCAAGATTTTTTTTTAAGAAGTGTTAGCACATTCGGCATTTTTAATCTTTTTGTTGCTTCGTAATTATAGGCTGGGCACTTCTCAGAGGACTGGATTTTTCCCAGTGTCAGGCTTTGTATTTGTGCACGCATGCAGGTCTGCAGCTTCGGCACACTGAATGCATGGACCTGCTTCTGCTCTGCCCTCTGTGCGTGTAAATCAGGAGTCACTTCACATTTAGAGCAGCTGCGGCAGTATAAATCTAACGCAGGTGGACTTAGACTCTGTAGTTGTTTGTCTGGGTATTTACACCAATTCTTTAAAAATTAAAGTAGGATGGCAACGTCATGTATTTCAGTCTTGCCTACCAACCATTTGCACGCAGGACAAGCAGAATGTCTGATCAAAGCTTTCTAAAAATTATCACCTTCGGCTCATTATCAGTGTTTGCAGGCATTTGTTGGAGATGCTGTCAGGACCTGAATCCTTACCTGATCTGATAGTTTTTATGGCCTCAGACACTTCCTCCATTGTTGCTCCTCTCTCCAGTGTTTTATTCCCTTCCAGGCAGAGCTTCAGGTTTTCAGCACCTCCTGGAACCACAGCCATGAAATCAGACATGGATAAGACCTTGTGTCACTCCCCATCCTCTGCTCCTTTAGGACTTTGGCAGCTAATACCCTTTTATTTTAAATCTCATGAGTGTTGCAGCTGTTTTACTCTGCTTTAATCATGTTGCTCTCTTAATACCCATTACATTTCTAACATCTGGCTTCATTCTGATCCTACTGACTTCTCTGGTTCCCTGCATGCTTTCAGCTGGGCTTTAGTTTTCCTTTTCCTCCTTTATTTCCTCCTGCACATCCTCTGATGAAGCTCTTCATAACATCCTTTACACCTGAGTCCCTTGTGAAAGCGCCACCGTGTTCATTTTGTGTTTAAGAACAAATGTCAGAGTGAACTTAAAACATGATGGTGAAAAATCTAGCAAAAATGTCTCCAGGTTTCCAAACGTGGAAGGATGTTGTCAAACCCTTCACCGCTATTTCGAGGGAGAAGTTAATGGAAGGATGTACACTTTTATTCCAGTTCTTACCTTGGCTTTCACAAGATTTGCCAGAGTGGGAGTGGGAAGACGACGAGTGGGAGAGGCAGGATTTTCCCCCTCCTCCTCCACCTCCACCTCCACCTGAAGTTCTTCCACAGCCTCCCCCTCCAGCTCCTCCTCCGCTCCCTCCTCCGCCGCCTCCAGAAGCTTTTCCGCAGGATCCTCCAGTTCTTCCTCCACTGCTTCCTCCGCCTGAGGACCAGCTGCTTCCTCCTCCACTGCCTCCTCTTCCAGAAGACCAGGTAGTTCCTCCATGGCCCCCTCCTCCTGAGGACCCGCCACCAGCTCCTCCCTGTGAGGAGCTGTAAGAAAGGAACAACACGCACACAATTATAGCAGCAGCACTGAGGTCCGGCATCCTCGTGACGTTATCGAGGCCACTTTCGGACTTTTCTCTATGGCTGTGAAAGCACTACCATGTGAAACGTGTTCTAGAGAACACGTTTTTGAAGGTTTTGAAGGTTTTGGACATTCCTAAGTAAGAACAAATTAACTGATCTGCACAGAAGAAGAAAAAGAAAGAGAACAAATGGCTTTAGCTGTCTTTCAAGCGTTAAAAATTTGTACTTTGAGTATTTAGAAAGTACAGTTATTCTCTTGCTTGTCTTTCATTTTCATACATAATTTAATAGTTCCTGATTGTGCTTAGGGGAACAGGAGGCAAATAATAGTTTTTAAAACTTTTCTACATGTTTTTGTCCAGTCCACAGTAAGTGTAGAATAACACAGCTTTGTGCGCTGCCAGCTAAGCTGTAGATTCAGTACAAATTCTTGTGGTTGTAGTAAATATCCTGGCGATGAATCAGTTGCACTAGTTCCTAATATAAATATTATTACTGTCGTCTCCACCTGTGGGCAGAGTTGGCGTGTTAATTAATCTGAATGTGCGTACCCGATGCCGTGCTGCCCCTCCTGCAGCAGCGCGCGGTACTGAGCGATCTCCTGTTCCAGCCGGGTCTTGATGCCCAGCAGCATCTTGTACTCCTGGTTCTGGCTCTCCATCTCGCAGCGGATGCTGGCCAGCTCCTCCTCCAAGGGGCCGATCATGCTCTGGATCTGCTGCAGCTGCATGTTGTAGCGACGTTCCGTGTCTTCCAGGTTGGATTGCAAAGACCGTACCTGAGGATGGAAGAAGTACGGTGAGTACGGGGCTGTGGCAAGACGAGCCCTTCCTTATGCCCAAAATGAGAAAAATCTTGGATGGTGTCAAACGCGCCAAGCATCTTATTCTTTACATGTGGAGTCTAGTGATAACTCCAGATAACTGTATCCCCCGTGATTCCAGCAACTCTCATTTCAGAGGATCGGGAGCAATCGTTGCTTACCATGCTGAGCTGAGACTGCAGCTCGATTTCCAGGCTCTGGTAGTCACGTCTCAGCGCAGAGATCTGCTGGTTGCTTGATTCCAGTTCCTGACCGCTTGAGTGGACTTGTTGACTCACTTCCTCCATCTGAAAAATGAACATGCAGTCTAGGAGTGTTTTAGGTTTACCTATAATATGTCACCCATCAGAGGGATTCTACCATTTTTCTCCTAAAAGCAATTGAATGAATGGCATTCGGGGAATCATTCATCTACAGGAAGCTCTTACCAGAAGTTGGTGTTACTGTGCTTTCCTTATGTGAACATTCAAACCGTAATCTTTCTGGGATGCAGATAAGGCACCTAACCCCCTTTTGTTAGACAGAAACATGGACTCGATGATCTTTGTGGGTCCCTTCCAATTCTGGATATTCTATGACTCCATGAGAAATAATAAGTTTTCATTCTATTGTACTGATTTCTACTTACATAAGCTAAGGAAAATCGACGTGAATGTTCTAGACGCTTTCGACTATGTTTGTAATGAAATAAATCAGGATAACCTGCTTCCACACCACAGTGACTGTTCAGATCAGCATGCCTTAGGAAAATTACGTCTTTAAACATTCAGTGCTCGTCATTTACCTTGCTCTCATACCACCTTTCAACCTCTTCACGGTTTTTCTGGATAATATGCTCATATTCTTGTCTCATATCGTTCAGTTTCTTCAGCAGATCCTCTCCCGGAGCAGCATTGACCTCCACATTCACGTCACCACCGGATTGGGTTTGCAGTGATTGAATTTCCTGCAGAGAAAACCCAGGCCCAAGGCAAACAAACAAACGAGAGGTGAAATTACATTGTGAAAGAGTTTCAGAGTCGTTTATCTTCCTCTGAAGTCATAAACCATCTTGGAGCCTTTCAACAACACACGTATCTATATGTTTTGTTTTTGTTTTGTTTTTTTTCTTGTTGCAATTATTTGGCCTTGACTTCCCAGAGGCTGTGGAGGGGACCTGTGCTAAGAGATGCCCTGGAGGAGCCCGGTCCTGGTGCTGAGGCTGTCTCAGGCTGCCCCTTGCTGAGCTGTTGCACATCAGGAGAGCAGGGAAGGCTCTTTGGTGCAGCAAATGTCACCTGGGAAGCCTCGATTTCTACTATTGGAAGTGTTCTCGTTTTCCCCTCCAGTTTGAGGAAGGATCTGGCTCTCACCTCCTCATGGTTCTTCTTGAGGCCAATCATCTCCTCCTTCAGGGACTCAAACTGCATCTCCAGGTCAGACCTGCTCAGAGTCAGACTATCCAACAAGGGTCGCAGGGTGTTGATGTCAGCCTCCACGTTCTGCCGGAGGCCGTACTCGGTCTCATACCTGCACCGAGGAGAAGGCAGAAACGTCAGCCCTAGTCTTGGGCTCTCAGACCTTCTCCTGCTGGCTTTATTTTCAAAAAAGCTCACATATTGCGGTGTCTCAGTGCCTGCTTTTGTGCCTGTACTTCGTAGCACACAGCGTCTCTCAACCAGCTGAATTATGAAAGCTGTTACTTAAAGTTTAATGTCAGTATTAAACTTTAATATGAAATTGTATTCTGTAGTCTATTTCAACTTTTTCTGTAGATTTTGTGTACGTTTCTTATGTCTGTTTCATGTGACTTGCAGTGAGGGATAATCACAATTTTTCTACTCTTAAAAATAAAGCTTTTTTAAAGCTTTTCCCTAAACACACGTTTTAAAAAAATCCTTCTTTGCTTCCACAACCATGGGGAGTGTTCCCATTCAAGACTGTTACAGAAGTCATGAACAGTTTTGATGTCTTACAGACTATTTCACATGTGCCCAAAGGAACGCTGGGCTCTGTGGATTGATATTCCTGTGTTGAATGAGTTTCTGAGAGAAGGTTGGGGCAAGCAGGAGGCAGGAAGTCAAAGCCTGGAAAAGAGAAACACGTATTTACTTTATCCTGAAGTCTTCTGCAGTCATCCTTGTGTTATCCAGGTCCAAAAGTATCCTGTTGGTTTCCACAGCCGCAATCACGAGCTAGAAGAGAAGAAGATACGCTGAGGACAATTTGCCCTGTGAATCTCTCAGGCTTGCACAAGAGACACACACAGGAATGGGATGTCCCAGGTGTCTGAGCATTTCCTACATAGAAAAGCCTAGAAAGGTCATCTACAGTGCAAAACGAAGAGGTACCGTTATGGAAACAGCATCAGAACTGCAAAATAACATGTTTGGGGAATGCAAGAGGGGAGTGAGGAGTCCAACCAAGAGGCTTGGAGCCATCACTGTTGCTGTGGCTCACCTGCCGTGCCCACGGGCCAGGGGCTGCACTCAAATGTCAGACACTGCACACCCCCAGGGTAATTGTTGATGTTTTTCCTATGCTCTAAACCCACTGCAGGCATCCGAGAGCCCGCACTCGCTGCCAACAAGCTGGGGTGTGCCGTAGGGGGCGTGCATTGGTTCTGCACTTCGGGCTGGATGCACGCACAGAAGGCAGAGTGAGTTTCAAGCACACAAGGTACTTGCAGGGAGGCACGTGGTGAATGTAAAATATCCACATTGGCTGCCTCAAAGATTTTTCTCAATCTCAAAAGTCCATCTGATGCTTCTTAAGCTTCTGTGACGAAGAACATCCTACCTGATTCTGAAGGTCTTCGATTTCTCCATAGTAGTGACTGTAGTCCTTCCTACCAGTAGGGCCTTGCTTCTGGTACCACTCCCTGATCAACTGCTCAAGCTGAGCGTTTTCCTTTTCCAAGTTTCTGACCGTATCCAGGTAGGAAGCCAGGCGGTCGTTCAGGTTCTGCATGGTCAGCTTTTCATCGTTGGACAGAATTCCCATGCTCCCTCCACTGAAGCCGCCGCCGCCAAAGCTGCCTCCGCTGAAACCAGCACCACCTCCACCAAAACCTCCTCCGTAACCACCACCGAACCCGCTCCTGGCCGATCCGAAGCCTCCTCCCATGCTGCCACGGCGCATTCCTCCTCCGTAAGCACCGCAGCTCATACCTCCGTAGCTGCCACCACTCATTCCCCCTCCAAAATATCCGCCACCCCCTCCTCCTCCGCAGCTGCCGCCGCTCATTCCCCCTCCGTAACTGCAGTGCCTGATCCTTCCGTAGCTCCCACCGCTCGCTGCCCCGCCGTAGCTGCTTCTGGAGCTTCCTTCACCACAACTGCCACCAGAAAACCTGCCGCCACCGCTTGTCCTAGCGGTGTATCTTCGTGTGGAGGCAGAGGAATACATGCTGCCCCCTCCGCCGCCACCGCTGCTCCCTCGGTGGCAGCTCCTGGAGGTCTGCTTGGAGCCACAGCTCATAGTGGCAGCAGGGAAGGATTCAGCTGGTTTTACAGTTGTTCTGGAATCATAGCTCCGAGTCCCACCCTGCCTGCTCTGAATTTATACCTGAGACAGTGGGTGTCACCGGCGAAGGGAGTACCTTCTTGCCATGTGCATTCGCAAGCCGTGGCTTTTATGCCAAGAGTAATTTGCCAAAGGGAGATGTTTGACAGTGTCAGGAAGCTGAGCCCATGCTCAGAGTGTTCCTGACCGTCTGTTTGTTGACACAAAACATGTAATTTCTGTTGGGTGGCTCTGAATTAGGCAGATATTTTCAGTGATCTAGTCCACTGACTTACAGTAATCGGAGTTAAACTCATCCCACTCACCTCGTCCCATTTGCATCTCCTTCAGCACAACAATAAACTGACACAGTGTGAGACGGTGACGAATGTTGCCGTCTCTCTTCTAACATGCTCATTCCTCATGCTCTTGCTCTTTCCCCTCTCAGATACGTGTCAAGGCATCCCAGCTAGTTCTTTATACGTAGGCAATGTCTTAATACTTGTGGTTTATGGGTATCTTATGCCACGTGCTCCTTATTTTTAGTCTTTTGTCACTTTATGCCTTCTGAAAACTTAGCACAGGATGCATTTTGTAGGTTCACTTGAACCATTAAGACCTTGATTTCTCCTAAAAACTTAGTGAACGTTGGCAAATACATCAGCAATTTGTTCCAAACATCCAGCTGCAGTTATGTTTTAAAAATAGTTAATTAAAAAAAAATATATATGTCAACAACTTGAAAATATCTCTGTGTAAAGCTGTGTATGTGATGGCTTGTTGCAGGAGATACATGCTCGGCCCAATCGAGGTTACGGCACGGTTGGGGGACCCGGGGAAGCGTCCCGGCTCTGCGCTGGTTTCTCTGGGCACATCGGTGAAGGTGAGCGATGAGGTGAAGGTGAGGATGGCAGAGTTTTAGGCAGGATGTTTACTTGTCTCAGCGCACATCCAAACATCCTCCCCCGTAGGAGGAGGAGGAGGACGGAGAGGTGTCGTAAATTCACAGTTTGCCCTGGGATTTTGGGAGAGCAGTGACAGTGTGGAAGATACTACCAAAAATTAATGTTTATATACCAAATAAATAAATAAATCGTGAGTTACAGTTCTGATTGCCTAATGACAGGATGCTCAGCTGGCGGAGTAAAAGCAAATAGAAACATGGAACAGAAACACAGAATGAATGAAAGACACAAATGGTAATGTCAGTGCTCTGCTGCTGGCACCGTGTAGGCTGAACTAGTTGGGTGACGTCCAACCTCCCCTATTGATTGCCTGTTTTATTTTTTCCTCATTAAGCCTTTGTGATGTTGATCGTTGCTAATTTGGAGGTTTGGTTGTTATGGCTCACAGTGTTTGTGGAAACATCTTTTTATAAACACCCCTCCCAGCACACCCTCACCCACGCGGCCGGGCACACCTAACGTTGCGGCTCCTGCTCCGTGGCACTTCCGAAACGTCCCAGCGAGCGAGGCCTTCGGCGGCCTGGGGAAACTTAAATCGTTCACTGCACAACTTGGTGGAGGCTCAGTCACGATGATTTTAGCTCGTTCTGATGAGAAGTCCTGGTCTCTTGAAGCTCGTGTGTCTGGCTGCTGTACCAACAGCTGCTTTGGCACATGGAGCCGTGGGTTACGTTCTGCCTACTTGCTGGCTTCCAGTCGCTGTGTTGTAAGAACATCTCTGGGTTGTTCTGTGTAATTCTGCAAAAGGGAAAGGCTTTTTGTATATTTTATTGTTTTATTTTTGCAGAGTGCTTGCTGCGCCTTTTGTATCAGTTACTCCTTTCGGGTGCACTGAGCTCCGTGTGTCCCGTTCACAAGCAGAGCCCGTTTGCTTTGAGTGTCAGTGAGTGTCCTTGGGCACCACGTCCTTCACAATTTCATGCTTGGTTAATGAAAGGAAGACGTGGTGCCACTTTTTCCCCGGAATCCTTGCAGGTGTCATACCTCCAGAGTGATGCCTCCTTAAAACTCCAGAAGCCTGCTGGGTTCCGTGTGTCTGCACTCCTTGGGATCAGAGAGACGTTACGGAGCAAATGGTTCCTGAAGGGAATGCTTTATTTCAAGTCGGCCGTGAGCTGGAAGTCCTTTCCACCAGCTCTTTTATGAAATGGCAGTTTGCTCTGCAGTTACGTCTCATTGGATTGTCCAGGCACCTGCAAGCATACTGAGCTAATCAGAGCATTTTAGGTAACGTTTTCTGCAAAATCCCAAAATAGGTGCCACCAGAGAGAACAAGGAGGACTGGAAAAATGGTAACGTCAGTGAGACTTCAACAAACTCTGCAGGAAATGCAAAGAACCCCAGTAGTGCCTGGGAAACGGGACACAGAAACGTTACGAAGGGCTGGAGCTGCTCATCGCAGCATCGAGCCGCTGCCGCAGAAGCGCATCACGGCACGGCCACCCGCACGTGGCGGGCCCTTTGCCGACCCACCCGACAACAAGTCGTGAGGGCTTCCTCTGGCAAAGCAGGAGTCTTCGTTTGTGGCCAGCCAATGTCTCCAACACACCAGGCGTTGGCCCTGCCCGCTCGATGGCACTCAGGTAGAGTCTCAGCTGGGTTGGTTTTGAGTACAAACTAACTCTTCTGGAGTCTTTTCTGCTTGAGAGACCCCTGAAATGCTGCCTCACAGAAGCTGCGATGCCTGCGCCTCCCACACGGGGATAGGAAAAGAGGCGTGGGCTGAAGCGCAAGCTGAGATTTAAAACATGGGACTTGTTTTGAAACCGAATATTGGTTTTGGCACTGAGCAGAACTAATGCAGGAAACATACAGTCACAGCGTACCCTCGGAGCTGAGAGTTTGGTGGCGTTCAGGACAAGCTGCCCTTGTGCATTGACCGACATGCTTCAGCCAGAATGAGGAGGAGGAGGAGGAGGAGGAGGAGGAGGAGGAGGAGGAGGATGCTCTGAGGGCAGATGACACCACAGCCGTTTGCAGTGAGGTTTCCTCCCTTTTCCTGTGATGGAAACCTTACGAGCTGCCGCCCAGAAGAGGTCGGTGGACTATATAAGCCTGAAAGGCTCACCCAGCATGGGCACGAATTCACCCAGTGCACCCAGAGTGCGGGGTGGCCACGTGCTGTGCGGCAGGGCAGACGTGTCCTGGCTGCAAGCAGAGGCCAGCAGAGAAGGAAGGGAACCTCCTTCCTCTGGGGTGCAGCAGTAAGGGCTGGAAAAGCCACCGTGGCCACCTGGAGGGTGGGCTTAGCACATGCAAGCCTCTGCCTGCTCCCATGGCACCTCCTTTTGTGTTCACAGCCTGCTTTGGGGCTTGGGGGGAAGGCGCTGAGGCTGCTGGGCACAGCTGTGGGGTACGGCTGCAGCGGTACCCAGCCTTCGCTGTGCTTCTGTGCGATGAATCCTTTTCTGTCCTTCCTACCTCTGGTCACATCTGTCAGAAGTCATTTTGCTGATGTTCCTGTAGAGAAAAACCGTGGAAGATCTATCTGGGAAGCGTGACTCATCCACTTAATCATACATTATAAACTAACTCCCATTATATAATCATCAAGCAGTTTTATTAACAGCAGATAATGCCAGGGGACGGTATTTCTCCATAGTAAAGAAGAAGCCCAGTCCCTGCAGTATGGCTCGGCTGGAGGCAGCACGTGGTTCTCGTTGCGAGGACGGACGCTGCTCTACCACCGCGGCTCAGCTGCCTGCTGCTTCGCACGCTCTCCTCAGCATGAATGGCGAGATTTTGTTCTTATCTCAGTAAAATCTACATCTTGGAAAACTGGAAAATCTGAGCAAAACCGATTGAGGTTAGTTGAATCAGATTAGGGCTCGATCATGTTTGTTGTTTTAGCGGCGCATCAGCTGGGAGTTGCAAACAAAAGGTAATTGCTACCTAGCGAGTCCCAGGTTTTTTCCTCTGGAATGAGGTCACAGAGTGCTTTGAAATCTGTTTTTGCCACAAACACAGCTGGTGGTGCCTGGCAGCAATTCCCTCCCAGATTTTGGGGTGTTGAAAATGTCAGTACCAACTATTTCTAGCAAAAAAAAAATCATTTTCTCTAAGTTCATTTTTGTCTTAGAAATTGTGTAAAAAAAACCTGTCCCAGTCTTGTCCTAGCAGTGAGATCGATGGCTGAGAAAGGTACCGTGTTGTTCCCACAGCAGTTTCTATGGCTGCCACGAGCCCAGCAGGAGCATCTTCAAATGTTTTTAGCATTACCTAGTGGCCCTGTACACAGAATGCGTCGCTCGTTCGGCTTCTGCTTGTGTTTATTTCTGGCCACATCTCATAAAATAAAGCAGCGCCTTCCCAGAGCCCTGAAAAATTCCATCCAGCCCATCTGCATGCGGCCATTCCCTGCATGCCAAACCTCTTCTCCGTAAGCGAAGGTTTGTAAAATGCCTGTTTTGAAGTGGGGGAGCGAGGCCCCACCTCTGCTGTGCTGCTCTGCAACGCAGGGTGTAGCCCTGGGAGCCCTCCTACGCCCCGAGACGTGCAGCCAGGGGGCTCCTTGTGCCTACAAGGCACCCACCCGGTGCCACCACCACCCCCCACCAACCACCCCACAACCCCCTGGTTTGGGGTCTGTGCTTTCCTAGCCGGCTAAGAGCTCTCCAGCAGGAAAACAACCGATTCTTGCGTGCCGCCTCCTGGATCTGTTACTCATTCGGTATTGCAGGAACCAGTGCTGATGAAACCGTAAAGGGCACCTTCAAAAGCTCCACCACCCACTGGAACGATGGTGATTACGATAGGAGCAGTAATTAGGTGAGTCAGGGCTGTGAGAGGAACGAACCCTTTGTCGGGGACTTGGTGAGTTTGGGTCCGAGCAGCTTTTTGCGCAGCCGGCTCAGGGCTGCCTCTTGGGCAAGACCTTGGCAAAGGCTCTGAGCTGCAGCCCTGCCACCCTGCGGAGAGCCTGGCTGCCACCACGCGCTGCCAAACAGCCCAGCGCCATCCGAAAAACATCCGTGGGTGTCAGCAAGTGGGTGCAGCGAGTTTCGGGGTGGCTTCAGCCCTGGGCACGGCCGTGCAGGGGAACGCACCCGGGGTCTGCAGAGGCAGGAATAAAACCCGCGTCGCGTCCTGCAAGTCACTTTTACAGAATCAGGCCACGTCAGCCTTGCTTGCCGTGAAAGTGCCCACCAAATAGAGCAGGCGGGTAAACTGGCTGCGTGTTTGGCTACCGGCATCCCTGTGGCATGCTGCTGCTTGGGCACATGGGGAGAGCCCCCAGAGCTGCGCGTTGGTGGCCTCTGGCCTCACCCACGGCCCTGGCAGCGACAGGCAAGGTGTGGGGACACCTGGGGATGTCGTGGGGACCCCTGGGGATGTCGTGGGGACACCTGGGGATGTTGTGGGGACTTGTGGGGACCCCTGGGGATGTTGTGGAGGTACCTGGGGATGTCGTGGGGACCCCTGGGGATGTCATGGGGACACCTGGGGATGTCATGGGGGCCCCTGGGGATGTTGTGGGGACTTGTGGGGACCCCTGGGGATGTCATGGGGACACCTGAGGATGTCGTGGGGACACCTGGAGATGTTGTGGGGACACCTGGAGATGCAATGTGGATGCACGAGGATGCATGGGGACACCTGGGGACATCTGGGGACGCTCTTCTCCTGCACGCCGGGAGCCCGGCCGGCCAGCACCCATCTTCCCGAGCTCTCCACACGACTGTTGGTGTATCGCAGGGCGTTAATTCCCGGTAGCACACCCCGATGTCATCGCCTACCAGCACCGCCCGCCACCAGCCCCAACCCTCGGAGCCTCCCGGGCCTCCTGCAGCGAACGGCTGACACCTGCCGGAGCCGAGCCTCACCCGTGGGCGCGTGCCCGTGGGCGCGTGCCCGTGGGCGCGTGCCCGCGCTTCCCCGGCCCCGCCGCCAGGGGGCGCCGAGCTCCGGGGCCGGGTCCCTCAGCAGCGCTGGGGGAACGCGCTGGGTTTGGGCCCCGAGTATTTGGGCCCCGAGTATTTCTTATTTTTTAATTTCTCGGCGACCCCCCAAAGTCTTTCCTACGTCTCTAGGCTCAGTGCACGTTCGTGCTGTGCCGGTTTTGGGGTTGTAAAACAGGTTTTGGGGTCGTCTGTTTTTCCCACGCGGGTTTTTCACTCGTTTCAGGCTTTTGGTCTTAAAGGGGAGAGGTTCGGACCGGGCGTTAGTTCTTCACTGTGGGGGTGTGAGGCGCTGGCACAAGGCTGAAGCTGTGCTACTCTATCCCTAGAGGGGCTCAAAGCCAGGCTTTGGCCCACCTGACCCGGTGCGTGGCATCCCTACCGCATCAGGCTTGGAGTTAGATGAGATTTAAAGCCCCTTCCAGCCCAAACCGTTCCATGATTCTACGATCTGCCTGCAGGAGCTGCCCGGGAGGAGCTGCCCGAGCCCGGCGAGGTTCACGAGGCCGCTCTCTGGCTGCCAAAGCCGCTTTGCTCCCCGTGGAGCAGATCCCGACCGTTCCTGGGCCCCTTGTGCGTGGCTTCCCAGCTGCTGCTGCTGGGGCCGTTGCAGAGGCCGCCAGGCCCGGCCGGGGCCGTGCTTTGCACCTGGAGCGGCCCCTGCAGTGCTAAAGGAACTCAGTTTGCAGACACGGGTTTCTTGATTGCATCAGGCAGAAGCAAAGTTTTATTAGAGAAGGTTTTTCACCGGCAGGTACATTAGTGATCCTGACTAACTCAAGTAACTTCTAGGGATTGCAGCATTACAGAACAGAAGTAGCAGAACAGACAAAAGGGAGGCCCCCGAGAGGCCCCCAGAGATACACGGCAAAGCTTCGCACCATTACTTCTACTTTCTCTCCATAGAGGCGTGCAGTGAACAGCGAGTGTTCCTGTTTTGTCTGTGGGGTTCTCTGTACGTCACCTTCCAGTCCATGCATCCTCAATCACAAATTCTCCTGCAGGTCACTGGGGAAAAAAGGGGAAGCGTTATTTTGATTCAGAGACGAAACCTTTCGAATAGCAACAAAAATCAGCCAGGAGTTGTACTCGATGACCCTTACGGGTCCCTTCCAGCTCGGGATGTTCTGTGATTCTATGTGTGGTGCCCTTATTTCAAGAGCAGACCTCGTTAAGCAACAGCAGGTGGCAGACAACCCATGGAAACCCAGAAATTCCCGAAATAATTGTGTTTTGTTGGGAATTTGCCTTGCCTGGGCATATTACAAAGGAACAAACTGAAAAAAAAATGTGTTCTTTTTGTGAGAACCGGACTCTTACCCTGTATGTCTCCGGTCTTGCAGGGTGGGACTTGCGGCTGGCAGTGGGAAGCCGAGGTTGTAGTATAGGTGTGGCTTGTCCTAATGACTCCTCCTCCTACGCCAGTTCCTACTCCGATTCCTCCTCCGTGACTAGTGGGAGAAATTTGGTGACAGCAACAGGCAGTTTTAGAACATGACTTGACACTACCGAGGGCACAAAGTGTCAAACTACTTCTTTACAGGGCTTAGGAATGTCTGAGTAGTTTACACAATGCTCTTTTCTTTCATTTGGCTTTGCATTTGTGCCCCCTTTTGGCACGGAGATCGCAAAGCATTGCAATTAATTTTCTTGTTCTGACAGTTCACACCCATCTTAGTACAGAAAAGGGATGGTGACAAATGCTAACAGCACTAATAGCTACAGGGCTGGAAGATTTGGGTTCTCTGCTTTGCAGATCCCAAGGAGTAGCATTTAGTTCAGACTTCAACATCCTTCGTAGTAAGGCTAGAGACAGCTTTGTCATCTCAGTGACAACATTACGATGGACCAAATGTGGTGTCTGATTCCAAATCCGGAATTCAGATCCTTGATATTTGCCTTTATTCTCTAAAAGATTCAGGGGTTTACGTACATAAGGTCCTGCTGTCCTCCTTCCAACAAGCAGCGGTAGGTCTGGATCTCCTGCTCCAAACGGCACTTGACATCCAGCAAGGTCTTGTACTCCTGGTTCTGGCACTCTATTTCCGCCCTAATTTCAGCCAACTGCTGCTCCACGCACGTGATCTGGTTCTGTAGCTCCCCGAGGAGTGTGTTGTACTGGCACTCGGTCTCAGCCAGAGAGGATTCCAGATTATTCCTCTGGTAAACAAGACAACCAAACAGAGAAATGAGGTTCGTTTAAAAGTCGCCACGGAGTTTATTATTTCCAGTGCAGAAATGGAAGAGTCATTCACCAGCATCCAAACACCGCTGTAAGAGAGCACACCACCCACCTGGCTGAGCTGAGCCTGCAGATCGATTTCCAGGGCTTGCAATTGGCGTCTCAGTTCGGTGACCTGGTTGTTGCACGTCTCGACCTCCTGACCGCTTGTAATAACCTCCCGATTCACCTCCTCAATCTGCAAAGCACCAAGCCAGAATAAAGACCTTCAGAGCGTGGCTGTGTAAATTGGACCTTGACCCAACCAGAACACAGTGAGCAGCTAGCAAAGCCAAAAGTGAGCACGGTGAGTTCTCTGAGCTGGGCGTTAACCGCGTGTCTTCAACTGCTTGCTCTTTTACAAATCGCGTTAACCTCATGGCTATTAAGTCTCTTTCATCCAAATGTGGGATCTTTCGGTTCCAACACCACACCACAAGGCCTGGCGGCAAATGCTGCCGTTCCAGATGGGGCATAGCAAACTGGTCAGACAGGCCCTGGTCTCCAGGGTGTAAAGTGTGTGTAAAGTGTAAAGAGTGCTGAGCCTGGGCTTCATTGCAAAGGGCAACTGCTTATTTTCTCCGTGTCTGTTTTCTGAAAGGCTCCTGTGCTTTGTAATGTGCTCATCGGTTCGTTTCACAGCAGGCGCACGTCGCTTACCTTGCACTCGTACCAATCCTCAACTTCCTTGCGGTTGCGCGCTATCAGTGTTTCATACTGGCATCTCAAATCCTCCAAGATTTGCCTGAGATCCGGTCCCGGGCAGGCATTGACCTCCACACTCACATCTCCAGTTGATTGTTTTCTCAGACAATTCATTTCCTGGGAAGAAAACCCAGATGAGACACGTTTTGGCTTTCCGAACAGCACAGACGAGCAGAGCTCGGTGGCTGAGAACAGCGCTCCCCGCCTGGCACGCCTCCCAGCTGTGGCTGCGAACCTCTGAGAGATGGTGCAAACGTTTTCCCCAACAAATCTGTTGGGCAATCTCTTTCCTCACCCACTGCAGTCGGCAGCAACTTTCACCCCCTCTGGCTCTCCCAGTGCCAGTCCCGGAGAGGAGCAGCCTGAGCTCCTGCACCGCCCGGCAGGCAGGTCTGAAGCCCAGACCTGTGTGATGGGAAAGCTGCCATACGGATCGCCTCATCTTTACTTCTACGCTCGGAGCACGGTCTTGTAGGCAAAATGTTTTATGCCGGGGCTGTGATGCTCCTCGGGGAGCAAGGAGCCTACCTCCTCGTGGTTCTTCTTCAGGCAGCAGAGCTCCTCCCGCAGCGACTCCAGCTGTGCCTCCAGGTCAGACCTGCAGAGAGTGAGCTGATCCAGGACTTGGCGGAGGCCGTTAATGTCAGCCTCCACGCTCTGGCGAAGGGCCAGCTCCGTCTCGTACCTGGTTTGTGCAAAAAAAAATAAAAGCAGAACATCAGAACTGGAACATCTCAGCTCACTCGGCTTCTGCAAAGTTCTCCTCTTCCCATCCTCCTCCTCCGTACCTCATTTTGCTGGCTAAGCAGGATGCTCCGTGTGTGAGATTTCTGCCCTGCACTTGATGTCTGCTGTGTGCCAGCTATTCTTCCCCACCTGTCTTTCTCCCCCTTCCGATATCTCTGTGTTTGATGTCACCCAGCTGCATTTCTACCTTGCTGATCCCGATCTGCACCGCTCCGTGATGGAAATGCCCCAAGTGTACCACCAAGGGCCGCTCCCTGCAGCGTCGGTCCCGGCCCCTAACCACCAAGCGCCATTGCCCAACGTTCTACCCAAGAATACTAATTATGGGATGCCTGATTAACTAGAGCAAAATGCCTTTCATCACCCCATCCTGCCCTAACGTGGCGTTGCAGGAGGCTTGTCTGCAGCTCTGCGGGGGGTGAGCTGGGAGTGAGGAGCAGGGAGGAGGCAGCGGGGTTTGTGAGGGACACTCACTTCACACGGAAGTCATCAGCAGCCATCCTGCTGTTATCAATGTCCAGAATGATCTTGTTGTTATCAATGGTTGCGCAGACAATCTGGAAAAGAGCAGAGCATGAGAGGTGGCTCCCTTCTCTCTGCTGCGGTACTCTACAGGTGTATCTAGGGGACAGTTAAGTGTTAACTCTTTGCCATTTCCTTTTTCCATCACCTTTCCACTGAAATTGCTTTGTTCCCTGAGCAGAGCAGCTGCAGGAGGTAGCTGTGCTCCCTGACTAGCAGGCAGTGAAGAAGAGAGGTGAGTTAGAGAGCTGTGGGATGGGAATTCCCAGTCTCAAGGTATGAAAGGAAGGATCCAAAGATGCTTCACAAAGAGGTGAGCGTAAAGAACCTTCCTTGAGACATCAAAGCCCAGCTGACGTTTGGGCGGGCTTGTTCTTGACTTCAAGCTTAAGGATTTTCAGGGAAGGGAGTTAGAAGGTGCCTTTAAACCTAAAGATCATCCACAGCTTTCACTGGGGAGGTATTAGTGTCAGGCTCTTTGTGCCACCACTGCAATCAGCAGACAATTTTAAATACTCAACTTTTTTTTTTCACATAGCACTTATGATGCTTTATTCGACACAGCATTTGGTACGTGTGTTTTCCTCTTGCTCTACAGTTCTCATCACTTTGCTTTTCTTGCTGGGCGGACACCACAGCACTTCCTCAGAGCACGGCTGGTAATATTAAACTGTACAGCCAAAACGCAGCGCAACAAGGCATCCTTCTTCCTTTTGAAGAGCATTATCCTACCTAGGTCACCTTGCAGTATGTGTCCACACTTATAACAATGTCCCAGAGGAAATTGCTACGATTTCTGTTTGCAAAGACATTTTACGGCAGTAAAAGTACCTTAAACAATCGCAGTAAGTTCTGAATGCAAAATAAGAAATGAACCTTAGCAGTGACAGGAGCAACTGAAAAATGGGCTTACCTGATTCTGAAGATCTTCAATTTCTTTGTAATAGCAGCTGTAGTCCCGGGGCTCGCAGGAGAGGCCCTGCGTGGCGTACCACTCTCTGATTCTGCATTCCAGTTCAGCATTTTCCTTCTCCAAGCACTTCACCTTGTCCAGATAGGAAGCCAGGCGATCGTTGAGGTTTTGCATGGTCACCTTCTCATCGCAGGATGAAAGCAAGCAGTCGCCACCGAGACCACCAACAACCACACCGCCTCCAAGGCCAAACCCGAGGCCATTGCCATAGCAGTTGCCACCTCCATAGCTCCCACCAGCCAAGCTACCAACACTCAGTCCCCCTCCATAATTCACTCCACCGCAGTAGCTCCTTCCAGAAAAACCTCTGCCACTGCCTATCCCATAGGAAGAAATCCGTGCTCCACCACCACCACCAATGATACAGCTGCCACCACTGCTCCTGCCTTTGCTAGACACGGTAATAGTCTCCTTAATGTTGCAACTCATGGCGACAGCAGTTGGAAATGCAAGCAGAAGCCCAAAGCAAGTTGCACAGCTTGATATTGAATCAGACTGCGAGTTGTCCGCTGCCACGAAACTCTATTTATACCTTCCACAGTGGGTGTCACCACCGGCTCCTCTTCCCATAAGGCTGGCTACTCTAGCCGTCGGTGCCAAGAATAATTTCTCAAAGGGAAGTTTCCTTTCAAGATTCCCCATAGACAAGGAAGATACTTTACATGTCTCTTGCTTATTTCAAAAATACATTAGCAATAATGTTTTATGAATCATCAGCTTTTTGTTTATGATGCAAACTTTACAACATTAAGCCAGGAAAAACACTGTCCTAAATTATATACCAGGAAGAAATCATTAAAGGTTATTGCATCAAAGAGCTCTTTATCTCTCATTAATTTATTTTCATCTTATTTTGAGTTGAATAAGCAGTTTTCTTCCAGGCTGCTGATGTTTGAATATGTGAGATGAAAAAGAAAAAAAAATACATACGAAGTTTGACTCTCGAGTGATGTATGAGGAATGATGTAAGAACTCGGTGGAAAGATCAGAGGCAGAGAGATTAACCTTTAAGTCTCTCCACTGGTGAAGTAACAATTTCCAAAAACTCAGCTATGGGACGTGACACTGGAGTGGGCTCTTAATGGCCACGGACCAAAGATTCTTCATTTATGAGCTGGGCTCTCCGGCAGTTCACAGAGGTTTGCTTCTTTACATGGAGAGCATGAAATAACGTCCTAGGATGTAAACATTGTCCTGCCATTCAGTGAAAAGTATTTCTGTAGTTTTCATTAACATGGATAGTGGTTGGTGCTGGGGAAGGATGGGTTTCTTTTGAACAGTGAATGGGGCTGGAAACATCCCATGGGCAATGTCTCTGTCAATATGTGCTGCGTGCTTCTGAGAGGTTTGAGAGCACTGTCCTAGGAAATAAAAGACAGAACTGCTGATGAAGCTGGCAGAGAAATTGTTCCCCACTACAGTTCTGGACTGGTTTGGAAAAGATGGATTAAATAAGACTAGAGGTTCTTCTCTAACCCTGATGTCTCCAAATCTTAGCTAGGCAGAGAAAGGAAAAAGCAAAAATCCTTCCACTCTTCTGACATCAAAATCCAGGCTAAGCTCATTTTCCTGAGATGTTTGGCTGGGACACAAGTGCCGTGGCCTTCTCTGTAGGGAGAACCTGTTTTTAGCCACCGTTGAGCAAGAGGCAGGCGTTCCACGGCTCCCTGAAACCAACCGTTCCCTGCAAGAAATTCTCCAAGCCTGCTTCCCCAGAGAACAAGTGAGATGAAACTCCTGCTCACATCCCCACGCCGTGTCAGGACGGCGGACTGGAGTCGCTGTTAGGGCAAGTAAATAATCCCATTTACCGAAGGACCGAAGTGTGCCAGTGTTCGCGGATTTTACCATCATTTTACTGCTCTTACTCTAGTTATTTCTGTCTAAGGATGCGTCCTCTTATCTCTGCATCCCTGGATGTTACCTATCTGGAGCAGTGAAAGCTGGCAGTATTCCTGTGATATCTCCAAGCAGGCTGGAGCCAGAGGTGTGCAGTCACTTGCTCCAAGTGCTTTACTCAGAGACAAGGAGCACGCCTCTGGCAGAGCCTACGGATGCTGAACGCAGGTCTCCTGGATCCTGAATGTCAGCCTGCCCTTCCTTCCACCTTGTGCTCTGCTCGGTGCCTAAATGCGAAGGAGCCAAGCTGAGGCTAGGTAAAAACTTTAATAAAAAGTTACCGCGCGTAGAAAGGAAAATCTGAATTTCATTACTAGGACTGGAGAGCATAATTGGAGTCAGGGTGTGGTGGTAGGAATGAACCGAAACTGATGTAATGCTGCATTGCTTGAAGCTTTGCCTGTCCTGAGTATGATTCTTCAGGAGTTTCCCAATAGCTGTCTGCAGCAAGCATCTTTCCTGAGTGAGCACACATTCCTTCCTCTCCTTCGCAGTTATCATTTTAGCACATCAGAAGAATGCAGGCAGAAACCTGGGACTTACTCCTTTCTGGGAGTGGAGGACGTCTACATGCTCATTGTGGTAATTACTGCCCAGAGGACGGCTCCTGCCCCCGGGAGCACGCTGGGCCCCGGGGGAACCTTCCCCTGGGACCCTCCTCTTCGTGCCTCTGCCCGGGATCCTTGCGTGGCGCACTCTTGCCCTCTGCTTTGCTATTTTACCTTTTTGTCTTCAGGAAATGGCTGCGCTAGTTAAGCTAAGATAAAACTAAACCACGGCTCTGAAGATTAAAAAAAAAAAAACACCCTCAGCTTTCCCTCCTGATTTTCATTCAGCTGTGTGCGCTCAGAAGCTTCCCGGGTCTGGTCTGCGTGGCACAAAGAAGTATGGAAATCTCATGGAAATGTAATTTCCAGCCCAAGGCTTGCAGCTCCGTAATTTGCAGCTCCCTTCCCTAATGTATGGGTTGTTTCCAGGGTGTTTGCTGCCGGGGAACTGTTCATCCCAAGCCACCTTCTCATGAGCTGCTTCCCAGACGCATCCCGACTCGTAGGTCGGGTGTCTTAGGAGCTGAGTCTGTAGGTCCCTGTGGGCTTTCCGGAGGCACAGGCATAACCCCGGGATCATTAGAGTCCTGCGGCCCGTGTCATTAGGTCTCTTTCACCTCTCAGGAATTTAGGACAGCTCCTTTGTGATGAAAGTGCGTGCGCTGTTCCTGCCGGACCTTGTGCGCCGGGTGGGAAGGCCTTTGATGTGAATACAGGGAATGCGATGGAGCAGCTAGATGTCAGTAGCAGGTCGCAAGAGGAGGAGGCTCCCCAGCTGGTGGGAATCAGCCGGGGCTCCCAGAAGAAAGCAGCAAGCTTTTCTCCTTTGGGGGTAGCCCGGAGTTTCCAGAAAACTGGAAGCGTGTCTGTGCAATGTCCTCGTGTTATTAGAGGAAGGCTGGCAGACTGGGAAAGGTCAAGACCAGAAAGGGCACTTATCCAAACCGAGAAAGGGGTTATCTGTCTGTCTTGGCACCCAACAAGGCAGGAGAATACAAAGGGAAAGGAACGTGGAAGGAAGTCCTTCCAACTTCTCAGCCGGAGCTCTGAGAGCAGCTGGGATACACACAGAGGAGTCCAACCGCTGGAGAATTTCCACTCGAACCACGATAAGTATCTCTCTCTCTGCTGGGAAGCACATGCCATACACGTCTACCAAGGCGTTCCTGCATCAAGTCCAAGACTTTCCCTAGGACTGGGACCTGTCTTTAAGACTTGATTGAGTCTTGGTTTAAAAACATCTGCTGATGGCAGCTGTTCTGTGTCGGTTTGCAGTTGTTCCAGTGCTGCATTTTCTTATTTCTTTTTATTTCTTATTGTGCTGGATAGTCATGGTTTTAGTGTCTCATGGATAAAATCAAATAAATCCCACTTACTCATCTCTCCATGCACTTCTCCAGCAGGAGAGGGGCATCCCTCACCTCCCCGACACACTGATGGTGGAATCTCTTCAGCCACTTGCTGCCTGCGAGCCTTTGAGAGGCTGCTGGCCTGCACGGTTCCAAGTTGCGTTAAGCAACAGAGAAATCGGTTTCTATATAAGAGGTGAGGCTAGAAAAGAGTGCCACACTAGACTGTACGTACGGTCCTGAAATGTTTTTGTCTTTCTACCCTTTCTCCTTCTCCCCGTGAGGCTGACTGCTTCGTAACCTCCGGCTTGTGACAGCAAAGGAATTACGGGGTGGGGGTTGCCTTGCCGAGTCACCCCCTGAGTGTGGCCCCTTCCGTAACAGCCAGGTCGCGGTGCACCAGGAGTGCCAGCAGCCACGGCCGGCGCTTTAGCTTAAACCCGCCGGGTGGAGTGAGCGCATCAAAGCAGTCGCTGCGTGGTTTTCTGCTCCAACAGTGTAATCCTCAACCCGCCCTCCAGCTCGTGATGGCTTTTCACTGAAAATTCCCCAAACGCAGATGGACCCCGGAAGCTTCCCCGTGGCTGCCCCCACCAGAAGAGCTGCGGGGCTGCGTTACCAACCTGCTGCCCTCGGTTTTCTGCCCGGGTCAGCCTCAGGACGCACGCACGCTGCCCGCCCGCGCCACTCAGCACCACTCTTTTACACTCTTCGGGGGCCGAGGAGGGGCTGATCTTTGCGTGTGAGGTTTAAGAAATAATGGCTGTGTGTATCGAAAGACTCTAGCTGGCTTTTTCTCTATCGTATTCTCTGCTGAGCTGTGCTTTTTCAGCCCCCATCCTGCCCCCTCCGATGATAAGCATAAAGGTGCTCGGGTCGAAACTGCTTGACGCCCGCTCAGTGACTCAGTCCCCAGGTGAGAATTGGTAGGAAATGAACTTTTTGCCACCACTCCTTTTCTCGGTGGGAAGGTTCCTGTAACATGAAAGGGCTGGGTCTGAGCAGGAGCCATCTCAGCAGAAATTAAATCAGTTGTGGGACCGAGATCTCCAGGCTGGATGGTGAAGTATGAGCGGGCACGGCACAGACGCGCCACCCGGGGGCTGAGGCCCTCTCTGCCTGTCCCATCGCTGACTTTCTGCCAGTTCTCTTTATTCTCCTATATACTTTTCTACAATTGTGCTTTAGCAAAGCGCTCTGTGGGAGGAACGCGGGCATCTGCCTGCAGGAGCTGCCCGGGAGGAGCTGCCCGAGCCCGGCGAGGTTCACGAGGCCGCTCTCTGGCTGCCAAAGCCGCTTTGCTCCACGTGGAGCAGATCCCGACCGTTCCTGGGCCCCTTGTGCGTGGCTTCCCAGCTGCTGCTGCTGGGGCCGTTGCAGAGGCCGCCAGGCCCGGCCGGGGCCGTGCTTTGCACCTGGAGCGGCCCCTGCAGTGCTAAAGGAACTCAGTTTGCAGACACGGGTTTCTTGATTGCATCAGGCAGAAGCAAAGTTTTATTAGAGAAGGTTTTTCACCGGCAGGTACATTAGTGATCATAGTACCGGTTAACCCAGCAGCGGTCATGGTGGCTGGGCACGCGCAGCAATACAGACTGGAAAAAGCAACTAGCAAAATAAAGCAGGATGTGGCCCAGCGCTCTGCTCATCCCTCTGACACATGGCTTAGCATCGCTGAGTACCGCAGGAGAGCTCGTTCCTTGCTCTTTGCAGAGGCATACGGTAAATATTCTCTCTCTTTATCCACGGCTCTGCTGCAGGGATCTCCTGTTGTACGCTCTCATTTCTCTGCTTAATCACAAATCCT
Source organism: Nettapus auritus (assembly GCA_011076525.1). NCBI lineage: Eukaryota > Metazoa > Chordata > Aves > Anseriformes > Anatidae > Nettapus > Nettapus auritus. Next base: position 4,132,865 of record CM021791.1, on the reverse strand, counting down.
TCTGCAAGGCACTGGGGAGATCAAAGGAAACGTTGTTTTGTATAAAGCAAGAATGGATTCTTTCCCGCGCTGTCATGCCGCACACGTACGGCACTCATTCTGCTGGACCAGCTGCCACCACGGTCATGCATTTTGCTTTCGGTCTGGCTGGAAGTTTCCCCCTGAAAGTGCAGTAATTCTCTACCAAAATCCCCATCATTCCTGCTTCCTTTTCGGTTTTCAGGGCACTCCTTTCTCCTGCTCTCCCTTCGCCCTCGGTTTTGTGCTGGTTCTTTCTCTGTGTTTTTCTGCCTGTCTGTGGCTTGCCTTCGCTGGCTCTCTCCCTGTGTCTCTCCCTCTTCCTCCTCCTCACTTTTTGCAGTTCTCGTGCTTCCTAGCACACTGACAGCTACTGCCTGCTTCCTGAAAGCACTCGCCGTAGCCACTCCTCTGCCTTTCCCAGTAACTTTGCAATAAATCAATAACTACCCCCTGCAAACTGCATCACATACCCCTTGTAAACTGCACCGCAAAGGCCTTTGTTGCTGCCTGTCCGCGTTGCACGAGGAAAGGGAGGAGGGTGGAAGTCTTGCCGTGTCGCAGTGCTTACCTTGTATCTCCGCAGCCGCACAGGACGGCATCTGGGAAGACGAAGTGTAAGTGTGGCTTGTTCTAATGATACCTCCTCCTCCTATTCCACCCGTTCTTGCAACTCCTCCTCCTAGCCCTGAAGATTGACTGATTCCTCCTTGCTGACTGTGGGGACAAGAAAGTGACATTCAGTGAAGGATTTGTCAGATAAATCAGGTTTGTTCGTTGGCCCTTCTGCTCTCGGTCTGTTTTCCTCTTGGGCATAAAGTGCAGAAGGCTGCAGGGAGCTCTCTTCTCCTGGCAATGCCTGGCACAGGGTAGGGAAGCAGATTATCCCCACTGTCTTCCAATCAGCCCAAATACGTGGGGAAAGGAGCTGGAAGAAAGCTCACTTGGAGGCTATTTTACAACACCCAGGACACAGGGATTGTGTCTCTCGGCGCGTCTCGAGGGTACTCACATGAGGTCCTGCTGGCCGCCCTCCAGCAGGCAGCGGTACGTATGGATCTCCTGCTCCAGGCGGCACTTGACGTCCAGCAGGATCTTGTACTCTTGGTTCTGGCACTCCATCTCCGCGCGCAGGTCAGCCAGCTGCTGCTCCACGCACGTGATCTGGCTCTGGAGCTCGGCAAGGTGGTTGTTGTAGCGACACTCCGTCTCGGCCAGGGATGCTTCCAGGTTGTCCCTCTGAAGAAAGACGTGTGGCATGTTAGAGATGCAGCGTGGCAAGCACGGTGTCGACCCACAGAGCCTTCCGCCAAAGCAGAACTGAGCGACAACCGAGCTGCGCGGCAGCGCACCACCCACCTGGCTGAGCTGAGCCTGCAGATCGATTTCCAGGGCTTGCAATTGGCGTCTCAGTTCGGTGACCTGGTTGTTGCACGTCTCGACCTCCTGACCGCTTGTAATAACCTCCCGATTCACCTCCTCAATCTGCAAAGCACCAAGCCAGAATAAAGGCATTAAGGGGATGTTCCAGTGTAAGTCAGACTGAGGATTGAGGAAAGAGCAGAGCAGCTAGCGAAAAACACGGAACGGGAAGAGTTTGGGTGAAGTCCCTCGTCCTAACGAAGTAAGCCCTGCATGAAATTCCTCTTCTAATAGTGCCACTGTCCAGTCCTTCCCACTCCTCATCTGCTTCGTGAAGAGCTCCTGCCTCGAGTCTTACTGACACGTGGCGCTTGGTCAGCTGAAATCAGTGCTGAATACTGTTGGTTTTGCTTAAGTTAAACAAGTGTGGAAGCATTGCCTGGAACAGTGAAAGCTGAATAAATTTGCTCACCTTACACTCATACCAGTCCTCAACTTCTTTGCGATTGCGTTCGATCAGCGTTTCGTATTGGCACCTCATCTCCTCCAGGATCTTTCTGAGGTCTGGGCCAGGGCAGGCATTGACCTCCACGCTCACGTCTCCAGTCGATTGTTTCCTCAGACAGTTCATTTCCTGCAGAAAATCAGATCATTTTTTTAATAAACAAGGAAAACAACTGCGAGAACCCAGTTTCCCTGTAGGGAAGAGCAGAGCCCTCGGCAGAGCCCCTCTCTGGTGGGCATTTCAGCTCCTGGGTGGCACGCGCCGTCTGCATCCATCACTTGCAGCAGAGGAGGAGAAACCCATCCGCAGCCAGCAGCGGATGCAATTAACAATTAACACTTTTCGCACGAGAGGAGCAAGGAGCCTACCTCCTCGTGGTTCTTCTTCAGGCAGCAGAGCTCCTCCCGCAGCGACTCCAGCTGTGCCTCCAGGTCAGACCTGCAGAGAGTGAGCTGATCCAGGACTTGGCGGAGGCCGTTAATGTCAGCCTCCACGCTCTGGCGAAGGGCCAGCTCCGTCTCGTACCTGAGAGTGAGAAAGGAAGCAAGACAGAAGAGTCAGATCCTGACCCCAGCACCCGCTCTTTTTTTGATGCGACCGTCCATCTGCCTTGCAGTGGTTTCCTAGCCAGCCTCCCAGGACACTGGGGAAAGCAATCTGGGCTTGCTCTATCAAAGCCTGCCCTCCATCCACTTTCTCTGGAGCTTTCTCACCGGGGCGGAGGTGTCACTCATGCTTCAACAAGAAAAAACAAAAACTTCCCTCCTGCCAGGCACCGTGTGCCAGAACGGCAGCTCGGGTGAACCCGCGCCCATCCCCGTCTGCGAGTCCCTGCAGCTGGCTGCTTTCTAAAAACCTCTGAGCTCCGCACAACACCCTGCTGTTGCCCCAACCTGGATTTGCCGCCAGTTAAAGCAGCTCTGGAGGCACAGGATGAGAGTTTTCCACGTAGCCTCCAGCCTGTCCTGAGCGCGGGTCACCGGGGACCCGACCGAGAGCTCCTCGCCGCAAGGCTTTGGGTGGGGGCACGGTGCCAGAGCTGCCGCGTGCTGGGGGTACTCACTTCACTCGGAAGTCGTCGGCTGTCATCCTGCTGTTATCGATGTTCAGAATGATCTTGTTGTTGTCTATGGTTGCGCAGACAATCTGGAAAAGAGCAGGGGTTGGTGCTCAGTCCTGACATCTCTTCCCTGCGTCCTCAGGCTCAGGTGTGCCCGGAGCAGACCCCGAGCTCTCCCTTCTCTGGTGCTGGCCGCCAGGCAGCTGAGCGTGACAGCCACAGGGATGAGTGAAGTTTTAGCATTAAAATGCTAAAAATATGCTAAAACTTTTAATGCTAAAGTTTTAGCATTAAAATGCTAAAACACCCAATTTAGATGCAGACAGCTAGGGAATTATAATTAGTGCTGTCCAGAGCCTGCCACGATCCACCCAGCCTTTTAAGTCTCAATCTCACTTTCATGGATAAGAGATAGAAAAGCTTTGTTCCAAGACTTAATTATAACTCTGTCTCATTCTGTCTGTTTCCTGGATTCTTTTCACTTTATTCCTCTTTGTGCATTGACATCCCAGAATTTTTGCCAAATACACTTTGCAGGAAAATGCTTTTAATGTTAAATTGCATGCTCAAAATGCATTCAGGCAACTCTCTCCTTGTTCTTGTTATTAATTACACGTCCAATACATCCAGTTCTGTGTGAAAGAGTAAACTTTTTTAAAAAATAAATAAATAAATAAATAAATTTAAACTGGAAACCTGCAAGACTGGTGACAGCATAATATAAATTCACGTCCCTCGTTATTTATTTCTTGTTTAGTTGTTTTCTTGGCACGCATCTATTTAAACGTCTTGGCACAGATCTAGTTCAGGAAGACTACTGAGCCAAGCAAGTTGTATTCTGCGAACCTAACACTTTCCCTTTCAAATATATCTGATGAACAAAAGCAATGGAAACAGTCCAAGCACTCAAGATTTTTACATTTCAGCTCTAGGGCTTTCCGCGGGCAGTTGTCTTAATGTCTGTTTACAAAAGGCACTTTACAACAAGGAAACGTTGCTCTCGATAACTGCAGTAAGCTGTGAATCAACTGCGTGAGAGAAGCTTACGAGGGAGAAAGCGGCTGAGAAATGGTTACCTGATTTTGCAGATCTTCTATCTCTTTATAATAGCAGCTGTAGTCCCGTGGCTCACAAAAAGGGCCCTGCTTGGCGTACCACTCCCTGATTCTGCACTCCAGGTCAGCATTTTCTTGTTCCAGGCACCTCACCTTGTCCAGGTAAGAAGCCAGGCGGTCGTTAAGGTTCTGCATGGTGACCTTTTCGTCACCAGAAAGAAGAATGCCATCACCAGCAAAGCCACCTCCAACTACCCCTCCACCAAGACCGATACCAAGGCCACCTCCAATGCCACCGCCGAAGCGGGCACTGCCACCGCTGAATCCAATGCCCGGACATCCTCCGAGGACGGCGGCTCCTAAGCCACCTCCATAGTTTCCACCAACCAAGCTGCCAGTGCTCAGTCCTCCTCCGTAATTCACACCACCGCAGTAGCTCCTACCAGAAAACCCTCGGCTACCACCTATCCCACAAGTCGTGTATCTTCCAGAAGAGACCGAGGAGATCCGTGCTCCTCCACCACCACCACCGCCACCAATAACACAGCTGCCACCGCTGGTCCTGCCCCTGAGCGAGCCAGTTGTCTGCTTAATACTACAACTCATTTTGAGGACAGCTGCAGATCCAACCCAAAGCCCAAAGCAAGATGCACAGCTTGATATTGAATCAGACTGCAGGTTGTTTGTTGCCGCAGATCTCTATTTATACCTTCCAAAGGGGGTGCCACCTATAGGGTGTTTCTTCTTCCCACGGGGCTGGCTAGTCTTGCTGTTTATGCCAGGAATAAATAGCCCATAGGCAGTTTCCCTCTAGAAATCCCAGTTCACAAGGAAGATACTTTACATGTCAGCAGCTTATTCCAAAAAGTAAAATAATGTTTTGTGAGTCATCAGCTTTTTGTATGATGCAAACTTTACAAGAAGTCAAGAAAAAAAGTTGCCCTAGATTATGTACAAAGAAGCAGCATTGGTATTTATAACATCAAAGTCCCTTTTATCTTTTATTAATTTGTATTTATTTTATTCTTAGTCCAATAAACATTTTTGTATCACATGCTATGGTACAGTGTGTGGAATAAAAATGGGAAGTTAATATAAATTCACACTTCTGAAAGGCGTGAATAATAGTGACTGCAGTAGCAAAAAGGCGAGGGATATCATGATGTAGATGTCTGCCACCTGGCACAATGAAAGACAGGAGGTCTAACACATGCTTTGCCCTGAGATTTCTAAAGTCGCTCAGGTAATGTCCCTGTGGGTTTAGTTCCCCATTCGCAGCTCACATTTCTCTGGTCGTGCAAGCACAAAAAGCCAACTTGCTGCCATGAAGTGCGAAGAGCAATGTTGGACGTTCCTGCTCGTCACAGTGTCTGGATGTCACAGCCTCCGTGTAAGCTGACACGAATGAAGTACCTCTCTGAAGTTATTTTTCAGTTAAAGTAATTGTTCTCAAGCTGTGGTGATCACAGATAAAGGAGGAGATGAAGGAAAGGGAATATCCATGGGCAATTTAGCCGGTTCCCCGGCTGGACTGTGATGAGATCCAGCAGGTCATTGCCATAACTAATAGCCAAGATTTTATCGAGCACAAAATAAAAAGGAGAAGAGTTTTCCACATGTATTAACTGAGTTTGTCGGAGCAGCACCAGCTCATGGCACAGCCTGGCCATTGCTCAAGGCAGAGCAATCTCCCAGAGCAGGCAGGCGATAGCCAGAGGAGCGTTCGGAGAACTGGCTCAGCCAGTGCAAGTGTCTTTCTGCGGCAGACTGCTGTAATGAGAGGATATTCTGCTCTCCAGGGGACACAGGCTTCTGTTCCCTACAGCGTGGAATTCCCCGGCCGCTCTTACTCACAAGCAGCCTTTGACTCGAGGATGTCCGTCTACCCGGTTACAGGAGCGGCTGTGATCGGTCCCCTTTGGAGGTGAGTGTGACAACCACCAGAGGAGCCGTCACCGGCGGGGAGAAGGGCAGAGAAAGCCCTGCTCGGGTGCTCAGCCGCTGCTTGGGTGCTCAGCCCCTGCTCCTTTGCTGGTGGCAGGATGTCCTGTGCCTGCGGGTCGGTGCCTGCTGTCACCGTGCTCAGAGAGGGTCCCCAAGCACGCAGGGATGCGACCACCTTTTCACGAGCACGTTAGGACTCTCTACTCTCCGGCGAGCTAATTTACTTCTTTATTTAGATCAAAAATGATAAAAAGACGCCTACCCAAGGCTGGCAGCATCCTGGAATATTCATTATTCATATGGTGCAGTGAAATAACTTGCTCAAGGACAGAGCTGGAGTCTCCCAGAGCTCACATTTCTAAGACTGCAGTGCCTGAAATACAAGTCCATCTTCCCCTAGAAACACATCCCGTGCTCCCCACACAGCCTAGGCTTACCATAGTGAAAATATGAGCAAAAAAAAATGAGGATAGGGAGTAAATCTGGCTTTCATCAGTCATTTTGAGGAATATAATTGAAGACAGGGTGTGGCTGTGAGAGCCTCCAAAAATTAATATAATGTCTGGATTGCTTGGAGCTTAGCTTCTGCTGTGTAGGTTTTCAGAAGTTGCCTAACAGCAGTCTGCAGAGAGCAGTGCTCTGCGCTAAGGTCGCCTTTCTCTCCCTTTCAGTCTTAAGTGTAGGGGGACGCACTGGGGATACTGGGCATCACTCTGCAGGTGGGCACAGGGCACGGCCTCGCTTCGTCACTTACAGGTCTTGGCCACGAAGCAAACTGGTTCACGTCATTGCTCAGCCTCTTACACATGTCCTGCCTCAAAGGTCTACAGGCTACAGGATCACGTTTACCGCTGAAGGTTAGAACCAATCCTGCTGCTCTTCCAAAGGACTTGTGCTGGGGATACAGACACATCCTTGGGAGCTTTACTGGGCTCCTGCCAGTTTCAATGGGAGATGGACATGGGGCTGATGCAGCAAATGCATCCAGGAGCCGGTCCCTGTTCAACCAAGCTGTATTTTAGAAGCGGTTTGATCTTTTGCTCCATTTGCTGGATGGCTGCCGTGGCGTTTGCTGGCAGGCGGGCAGCTTGCAGGGCCGTGGGCGAGCTTCGCTCCATGCCATGCAGGGCCACGCTCTTCCTTACGACCATGGCGAGGCTCCAGGCTGAGACCTCGCCATGGATCAGGTGGAAACGTGCCGTTGTGTTTGCTGCAGCTCTGAGCCACCATCTTGTCCTGGAACATCCCCCAGTACCGGCTCTTTCCTCCACTAAACGAATTCCTTTTCCTCCTGCAGCTGTTACTTGTGCTCGTGTAGACCGGGAGCATAGCCTCGGGGCAGAGTACTGCATGGAAAAGGACTGGGCAAGCCCGAGACATAAAAATGTCCCCCAAGGATTTACAACCTAGACATGACAGAAGGAAGCAAATGGTTTCGTGTGGACGGAAGTAAAGGAAGCAATGAGATTCTGTTCGCCAGCACAATTAGTGCTCTCAGCACAGTGTCCATGAAAACCCTGGTAACTTCTGTGGTCATCATGGCAAAGAGAGATGTGAAAACAGATGAGGAAGCGATGCGGGTGAATATTGACACAGTGATGGGCACTCGGGGATCAGCAGGACGACGTTCCATTTTCAAGGGACGCCGAGGGCAGTGGGCTTCGGTCCGATGGGACCGCGGCTGTCCCAGCACCCAGCCTTTTTGCCGATCGTCAGCCCGACTCCTCCGCGTTCTGCTCGCTTTGCTTATCAAAGCTGATAGTGTTGCCTTGTGTCAACTACGAGAAGGGCGTGCCTACTTTGACAACTTTGCTTTCATAAGCATTGCTTCAGTGATGTTTGTGCAACCACACTGGAATATGATTTTATCTTGTCACTTGTAATTACCATTAAAGATTTGCATAATAGCCATTAGGCATCACTTATTAAATACTCCTTTGATGTGATACGGAGCCGGCTCCAGACCTCATGCTCCCATCCTTCACATGCAGACCATGACTTTTTTGCTGGCTAGTGACTCACTGGTTTTGTACCACCAGGTTTAGCAAAATTCCTGTAAGGCAACCGAAACAATTGCCGCGGGGAGCTTGGTAACAGCGTGATCTGAGGTCTTAAATGCACCTCGGTGACGAAGGTGATAACTCTGTGAAAGAAACTGAAAGTTCCTTTCTTGCTGACTGTTCACATCTTCAAACTACCTCTGAAGATTTGCTGGTGATGAAGTTCAGCAGAATATGGAGGCGGAGAGAGACGGATTTCTTCCTGCTGAAGCTCACGGCCTTTCCTAATTCACTCTGCGGAGGGTTTTAATTTCTTTCCAGCGCCAGCAGACGATGACAGTGCCGCCAGGCTTCCCGGCCTCTGCACCTCTGGAAGCGCTGCTGATTACCATGGCAAAGGGATAGAATTTGTGTTAGGACAGATGGGAATACTGATGGCTGAATGAAACGAGAACAACCTCGCTGCTGCATGGAAAGCTGTGTGCAGCGCAGGGTAGGGAAAAACAAGGTTTTAGCCTGTGGTCCCTGCTGGCAGAGCCATGTGGGTCAAACCAGAACCTGGCAGGCAGGACTGGAGTATTTCAGGCGCTTGCTGAGCTCAGGTACTGTGCAGCGGCACGACAGGCAAGTGGCCAAGGGCACAGGCCAGCCAGAGCCCCCCTTAAGAGTTTTCTTCTTATCTTTATTTAATACTTGTACTAATATGTCTGTTTTCAATGCACCTTCGGTATGCGGTCATACAGGCAGTGTAAATGAAATTATTGAGTGTATTGGGCTGAGAAATCTCCTGCTTGATTGTAGTAGTAAGTTACTCATGCAAATACTTCTTTGTAAATGTTACACAACCCAAGAAACAAAAGTACAGGTTCCACAGATAGTTACAAGGGTGTGAGTGAGACGGTGCCCGTCTGCACCTTTCATAAAACAGACTTTTATAGAGAAATTATAGTTTGTACATTACACCAAAACACGGCTTCGCATTAAAAATATATTGTGCCTGTAATCAGGTATAATTGCGTGTGCAGTGCAGCCCTTCGCTCGTGGCTGGTTTCCAGCATTAGCAGCTTGCGAATCTAATTGTTTTACTTCTGCCTCTTCACTCACGTCTTAAGCCTCTGGTATGTTCGCTCCTCGGGGATTTTTTCTGATGATGCTGTAATTCGCATGTGTCTGTTCTCCCTGTACAAAAAGGTGCTGTGTCTGCCAGGGCGGTCACAGCGCGTCTCATCGACCCCGTGGGTGGCGATGCCGATAGCTCCTGCTCACCCGCCCGAGTGCTGAGGCAGCTCTCCCTCGTCCCCCTGCGGCACCCACCCCTGCTCTTTTTATCCTTCGATTCCTCTCCCAGCCTTACACCTTCTCTGTCTGTCCTTGACCTACTCCTCCATGCTGGCTTTACAAGATTTGCACATTAAGGCAGGCTGTCCTAGCGCGAGTGACCGCCTGTGGGAGCGCGGCAGGAGGCTGCAGCAGTGCCCTAGGTCACTTGTGTCCTGTCGTCCATGCACTGGTTTCGTTTGTCTTCCCTTGCTGCCTCTTCCCGTGCTGTTCCAGGTTAGAAATCGTGCGGGTTATGAAGTCTTTGGGCAGGGGAAGCACCTTTATGTTTCTGCATAGCGTTTAATGCAGCGACCTCGGAGGTGCCGCGGACAGGTTGAATAACGCCGAAGGAGGGCAGTTGGTGCTGCTGGGGCTGCGGGTACAGAACAAGCCACGGCACTGAGCACAGAGCCTTGTCCACAAGCTCGTTACAGCAATTACCCTGCAGGGATAAGGGCTGCCTCTCGCTCGGCCACTGATGGGAGAGGACGTCCCCAAAGGGACATCTGGGGCCGTCCCTCGATTGCTTCGCCGCTGGCCCTCCGTGAAGAGCCATGTCCATAAAGGCACGGCTCGGGAGATGTCACAGCAGCAGACCAGGCTTTCTGCAGAGCGAGAAAGCAAGCTGGCTACAAAAAGTCCCGTCTTTGCTGAAATTTTTGCCAAGAGAATAATTAAAGCTCATCATCTCCCCTGAAGTCTTCTTGTTGGAAGCCTTCATGTTGGATTTGTGCATGAGGTTAGTCATCAAACCCCAGCCGGTGTTTTGGTAGAGAAAAGGGCTAACAGAGCCTGCTCATGAGGAGCAGAGGGGGTAAGCCCCATCCGCAGCCTCTCTGATGCATTTGTAGGAAGAGAAGAGGGGAGGGCTGGATCCTGAGCCTCTGCTTGCACAAGCAGCAAAATGCAGCTGTGCTCCCGAATCTGTAATTCCTTTCTCTGTGGTAATGGAACACCACCATCTTGCTTTTTTTTTTCCCTGCTGTTTACTGTATCTTGCTTTTAAAAAACGTCTCTCCCACATAAGAATTTGTCTCGCCCTTTTATCTTCCCACATGCTGCCAGCTGGTTCTTCCTGTTTGCCCTTTTCTTGTTGAATCCGTTTAGGGGTTCTTTATTTAGCATTTTCTCTTGGAATTGTTTCCCTCTACCAGAAGGGCGTGTCAGGTCCAGCAGAACCTTGCCTTCAAAATTACTACTCGGGATTATTGGGGAGAGCTTGTTGTTCTTGATTTTATCCTGTTGCTGCACATTCGCGTTAATACCTCAAAGGTGTTGCGAATTACAGTACATTATATGATATTAGCACACGCCTACTTAATGAAAACTTGGTTTTCACTCAGAAGTCTCTTTCAATAGCAGACAATCGGTCGGACTGCCCTGAAACTGCTTCCCTGTGCTCTCTGCATCCTCCCTCATTCCTTTCCTTATCACCTTCGTGTCTTAGCTTACGCTTCCCCCTCTGGAGGCCAACGGCCCTTTGCACAGCCAAGGGTATATGATAAATATAAGCATGAGTAACATTTTTTTTTAAATACTTGTATTATCAACTACTTGTAGAAATCGTTTTGCAGGTTCAAGGCTCTATCAGTAGAAGCAGAGCTTTATTAGAGACAAGCTTTGGTAGCTGTTAGACGACCGACCACGAGACAGAGGAGCCCACGGGTGGAGGCCCGTGGCGGGCTCCAAGCAGCATCGCAGGAGGAAGCAGCAGGTGGCAGGACGGCGGCGGTTCTGCAGGGTCCCTTCCGACTGGTGCCGTGCGCAGGACTGAGGACTGCCAGGTGCTTTTTGCCTTGCTTTTCCCAAAGGATTTGTTCTTCCAGAGACCTCCTCAGAGGGGCGTGCGGCGGGACTGGCAGGGAAGCTCTCTTGTCTGCAGTGACCTGCCAAGAGAGAGGAGGAAGCACGGCTTTTTCTAAGTTTCCTCCATGTACCCCTTTGTCCTTCTTTTACATTCCCCCTTCCTCTTGTACTGGCATTTCTTTTCCCTCTTCTCCCTAGCTTCCTTGATCTTATGTCCTTGCTGCAAGGCTGACGACTGACTTGCCTCCCCCTGCCAGTTCTTGAAGCTCTTATTGAAACGTATTTGCTCCTGGTAACTCCCCAGCGACAAAGCTGTTCTCTTTGCATAATTTATAAACGTCCCTCGGGTGCATCCCTTCCTGCTGCTTTCTGCTCTACCTAATTAATCCCCAAGCTCTGCCACCAGCGGTCACACCCGCGATCCTGCTCTCTGACCCGCGCCGCCTTCTCCAGGAAAAAGAAACCCTCTGCAGCTCCTCACCGCCCAGAAAACCTGGACATCTCTCATCCTCCTCTTCCCTAAAGCATCAGCTCATGGCCACCCTCCCAGGCTCCTGGAGGACACCTCACCTTGCCTGCTCTGCCCAGAGCACACGGCCTTAGGACAGGCACGGCTGGCACAGGCTGGCTTTAAGCCCCCCACTTCTCGCAGCCGGTGGGACTCCAGGAACTCCTCTTCCCGCTGGCCCTCTGTGGAAGGGAGACAGCTCTGGTAAGAAAAGCCCCCCTGAGTCATACCGTGGAGAACTGCCCCGTGCCGGGCAGTTGTCCCCGTGTCCCTTCAGCCTCTGGTGGCCTCGTAGGGGGCTGAGGCACAGTCGAGGTCCCGTTTCCCCTTCGAGCCACACGAGGGTCATTAGGAGCAACAGTTTGCACACCTTCATCCCGTCCCGCCTGTCTGTCCTGACACTCGGGACTGCCTGGGGCTCTTTGATGAGCTCTGACAGTTCATTTCATCCACTGCAACTGGCATTTTGGAACAAGAGCCGATTTTTCATGTAACTAATTTAGGACCGGAGGGCCCAGGAGAGCCCGCTTCGGGGCACTGCCATTAAAACAGCTTTTTCCAAACCAATGGAGCAGGTGGGTGCTCGGGCTGGTTATGTGTGTCTGCCGCTCTTTATGATATTAACAGCATGCCTCTCTCTTTCAAAATCTCCGTCAATGGGAAGCAGGGAAGAGCCAACTGCTTTGCATACAAATTAAATTTCCCCAAACTGTAATTAAAATTGTTGTGCAAAACTGAAAATGTTTGGATAATTTATTGTTTCAGTTAGTTTAACTGCCCGTCCCTAATCCTGTCAAGCAGCGGCAAAGCCAATAAAGCTCGGTTAAATGGCAGTTTTCATAAAAACCCTTGCCCAGCTCATGCTGAAAACCTCCCTGGGAGGCGGCGAGGTGCCACGCCGTGCCGGGCGGCGGCGGTGGCCTTGGTGGGCTCTCCAGCTCCCTGCCCTGCCCCAGGAGGAGAGAGTGATCTTCGGCTCGCACCCAGGACATTGAGCAGAGCCAACTCCTCAGGTGCCTCGTGATTTGCTTCCCAGCCCTGTCTGGTAACAGGTCACTACTGGTTGCTCACCGCAGCGGTGTTTTTACCGCTCAAGTTTTCCTACATCCCGTAGTCAAAGCCTAGAGATTGTACTGCGCCCCGGTTTGTCTGCGGCCTGCGTACATGATGTCGTGCTGGCCGCCCTCCAGCAGGCAGTGGTAGGTCTGGATCTCCTGCTCCAGGCGGCACTTGACGTCCAGCAGGGTCTTGTACTCCTGGTTCTGGCACTCCATCTCTGCCCGAATTTCGGCCAGCCTCTGCTCCACGCAGGAGATCTGGCTCTGGAGCTCGGCAAGGTATTTGTTGTAGCGGCATTCCGTTTCTGCCAAAGAGGACTCCAGATTTTCTTTCTGAGAATAGAAACAACAAAAAGGAATGCGGGTACGCTGCAAGCTTATCCCAAGCTTTCTCCCAACTTCATGGGAGAGGTCCCACCGAAAAGCTGGATCAGAGTGTCCCAGCTGGACAACTCCGGTCGTGCAGCTTTCCAAAGGAGCTGGGGAATCTGAGATGCAAATCGTGGTGGCATCGCTTACCATGGTGAGCTGGGCTTGCACATTGATCTCCAAGGCCTGCAGCTGGCGTCTCAGCTCAGTGACCTGTTTGTTGCTTGACTCTATCTCCTGGCTGCTTGTGATGACCTCCAGGTTCACCTCCTCCACCTGCAAAGTCAGCACAGAGCGCTTCTTCCCTCAGCTCGCAGCATCTCAGCGAGCCGGAGGGCTTTGACCACGCTGCTTCTGCTCACACTGCGGCAACCCCAGTGTTCCGAATCTGAAGCCTCCCCCTTCCTCCGCTGCGACCCTGTGCCACCAAGCAGTGTAATTGGCAGTATAATTAATAGCAGAGCACATCCCTGCCAGGATTGCTGCTACCCAGACGTCCCCACTAAGCGGAGGTGACTTAATCTCTCGTTTTTCCCCCCGATGGGCAGAGTAGGGTAGAGCTGGGCGCGTGTACGGTACCTTGCAGGCATACCACTGCTCGGTCTCTTTGCGGTTGCGCTCCATCAGCGTTTCGTACTGACACCTCAGGTCCTCCAGGATCTTCCTCAGGTCCGGGCCGGGGCAGGCGTTCACCTCCACGCTCACATCGCCCGTCGCCTGTTTCCTCAGGCAGTTCATTTCCTGCAGGGGAGACGCGCGGCACCATGTCAGCAACATCCACACCCAGCGGCTTCTTTCTGCGTGTTTCTGGAAGAGCGGGGACGGATCTGACCTCCTCGTGGTTCGTCTTGAGACAGCACATCTCCTCGGTCAAAGCCTCGCACTGCAGCTGCAGGTCGGTCTTGCAGCTGGCCAGCTGGTCCAGGACGGGCCGTAAGTTGCAGATGTCTGCGTCCACGTTTTGCCGGAGGCCGCATTCGGTCTCGTACCTTAACCACAGGCAACAGAGGAAAGGCAGCGTGTCAGCACGGCACGGCAAGTCCCCGAGTTGGGTTCAGGGGGAAAAAATAAGGAGCGAGCTCTTCTCTCGCTTCAGGCATGCTATGCTGTGAGCGTTGTCAATGACATCCGTGCCTTTCACAGAGACCTGTGTTTAATACGGCGGCACGACAAGCGATTGTGTGCCCCCGGCACTGCCTTAGGGTCTCCGCGTCACCGTCGCTCACCTGCCCCACAGGCAGTGTGAACAGCTCGGTCCAGCACGGGGCTGTACTCACTTCACTCTGAAGTCGTCAGCGGTCATCCTGTTGTTGTCGATGTTCAGAAGGATTTTGTTGGTCTCCATAGCTGCACACAGGATCTGCAAAGGAAGCCAGAGGAGAGAGATTTGGGCTGGCAGGTTGTGCTGGCTCCAGAAGGCCCAGGAGGAAACATCTACCACGGTACTGCAACCCGGTCCTTTTATAATCTATTCATATATTGGTGTTATTAATCAGTGAAATGGCATTTCACTGGGAAAATCTGCATGCCAGCTTGGTTGAGCAGCTGCAGAAACCTCAATTCTCTGTGAAAGCAGCGTGCTCCTCGCTCAAGCTGTCACATTGCATATAAGCTGTCGCTCCGTGTGCACCTCCAGAGACAGACACTGCCTCTGCCACTTGACATTGGACATCTGCGTGCAAAAGCAAAGCCCCGGAAAATATTGTCTTGAAAAGCATTGATTTACCTGGTTTTGAAGATCTTCAATTTCCTTATGAAAACAGCTGTAGTCGCGTGGCTCGCAGCTGGGCCCTACTTTGGCGTACCACTCCCTGATCTTGCACTCGAGATCCGCGTTTTCTCCCTCCAGCAGCCGCACCTTGTCCAGGTAGGAGGCCAGGCGGTCGTTGAGGTTCTGCATGGTGGCCTTCTCGTTGTTAGCGAACAGGATCCCCTCTCCGCAGCCAGCGCCAGCCCTGGCGAAGCCCCCAGCGACGCCGCGAGCGCACATGCCCCCGCCGCCGAATCCCATGGTGGAACAAGCCCTCGGCGCGGCTCCGAAGCTCCCACCGGCCGCGCTGCCGACGCTCAGCGGCTTCCCGAGTAATCCCTCGCTCGAGCTGCCGCCCGAGAAGTTGCCGGCTGCGCCCGCGAAGTCACAGGCAGCGTGTCTGCCCGAGGAGGCGGAGGAGACCTTTCTGCCAGCCCCAGCCGCCGAGCTGCCGGCGCTGTTCCTGCCTTGGGAGCAGGCAGTGACGACCTGCCTGACGGCGCAGCTCATCCTGAGAGCAGCGAGGATCCAGCCCAGAGCCCAAGGCAAGCTGCACGGATCGCCGCAGGATCAGGCTGCCATCCCTCCGTCCCCACAGCTCCCTATTTATACCCTTGCCGTGGATGTTAGTGCTGGAGAAGGGCTGTTTATTCTTCCTCTTTGTGACCTGGCTAGTTCTCTTTTTTTTTTTTTCCAGCCTGGAATATTTCCCCATAGGCGTTTGTCTCCAGCAATCCCACAACAGAAAGATGCTTTGGTTAACAGAAGCGTGTTTCAAAACTACATCAAAAATGGTACTTCCTGAATCATCAGGTTTGACTTGTGATGACAACCAAACAGCAGTGACACCAAAAAAAAAAAGACGACGACGATACCCGAGAGTGCCCGGGGTTTGGAACACAGCAATTATCCAAGTCTGCCCAGGAAGTGAAAGCAGGGGGAAAGGTGCCCACCTCCCGCCCGACACAGCCTCTCCAACCCCTTTGCGACCCAAAGCGAGGGTGCCCATCGTGCAACTGCCTTGGGGTGCCTGGGATCGGGGCCAGGAGAAGGCTTCGGGCTGTGCTGCCCGTCCCTGGGTGCACGGGACCCCTGGTGCACTGGGGTGGTCAGCAGGGTGAGATCCTGCCGGCATCTCCGACGTTGGACCTTGAGACTGGAGAGCACATGAAAATACCGTGCTTGGGTATACCGGTGATCGCTTGGTGCTTCTCTGTCTCTTGCATGCACCCAAATGCCCCCTTCCAGAGGGGACACACCAGGATTTTTGCTCTGTGGCTCTCAAAAGTAGACAAAATATGCAAGTATTTATCCAAAATGAAAGAAAAAATGGTATTTCCTGAGTACCAAACGTTGCAGTCAGCTACGAATATTCACTACTAAGAGAGGACAGCCACATAAGGTGTTTCGTAAGATTTCTAAAACAGTAGCATGGAGGATTTTAGAAGCAGCCTGATCATGTGTAGGTCTGACCCAGTTCCAACCAGCACCATGGAAATTCTCTGAATATCATCTGGGAGAAGCGTGTTAAATTTAGAAAAGGGAGACGAGAAGAAAAGAAAAAGGATATTAAAGCTAATTTTTAGTCTTGCAGTGCTGAATTGAGGAAGAAGGGAAATAATTAAAATGTTTTGTCATCCGAATCTTTCATTTTATTAATAGTATTAATACAGCCATGGTAATATTGGCTGCCTTTTCCCCATTTGTTGTTCAGCATCGGCTTTGGCGTCCAGGTCACCCGGACACTTCACATGAAGGATGCGTCAGGTGCAGCCTGTTTCAGAAATACTGCTTATGCCATTGGGGTAAGTTCATTAGTCTTGATTTTATCTTGACACTGCAAACCCAGAACACCTTAAATGTGGTGTGGATTCCGTTTATGTCCATCCTTTGTTACGTCCCTAATTAGCGAGTGAAGCCGGTGCCATGGTGCCATGGCGTGCCTCATCGGTGGCGAGGTCCGGAGCCGAGGCTGGGCCACGGCTTCTGCCTGCAGCTGCCCTCACCGCTGGAGCCGTGCATCGGGGCTGAACTGTCAACATCAGGTTTTTTTTAGTGAATTGCAATGCTGAGCTTTAATTTAATTCAATTTAATTGAAAAATAGTTATTTTTCTATGAGAAAAAAGCATAGAATGTTATTCTTTTTTTTTTTTTTTTAGTTATTGAGAACTCAGCAGAGGTGTCCGTGTTTCTCGCTTACATTTTGAACTTCAGTCCTCGTTCAGGTCTCTGTAGCCAATGGTGAAATAAAATCTGTACAACTTTTGTAAAGGAGAGCGATTTCACTCTGGATTTGACTGGACTTCACTGGATTTGTATGTTCTTCGTGATGGTTTTCTTCCTTTCCAGAATCTGACATTTTTATTAAAACCAGCTCTTGCTTTTACACCGGCCCATACCTCAAGACCCGCCAGCAGCTGCAGCCTTCCTTTTATGAAAGGAGATTTTCATTTTGCACGAAGAGCTCTGCTAACGATGCTATCTACATGCGTAATGGAAGGCGCTTTGCAGAGCCCGCTTTTGTTGGCTTCCAGACTGGAGTCTCCAGCAGGAAACGTGCTCGGTGCAGCCTTGGAGCCCGCCGCGGGCGATGCCTCCGACGAGCCGTCCTCGGCCGACCTCGGAGCCCCTCGGCAGGCAGCTCTGCGCCCGGGGGCGCGGAGCGGAGGAGGGATGGCCCGTGTGGATTCCCCGGCAGGCATTTCAGAAAGAGCAGCGCAGGCCTGACAAGGAAATATTATTTCAAATAACAAATGAGCTAGGGAAAAGCCCCCCCTAGGCGAAGGTGCTGTTCCCATGTGATTTTTGTGAAAAAAAAAAAAAAAAAAAAGTGGAAAGGAAGGAATTATAGCTCAGCTTCACATTTACTTCTGGCACTCCTCTTTATAAAAGAGAGCAGGACGGTGGTAGAGGGTAGGCACTGTGGCATTATTCCCAAGGGCTGGTCTCCTGTACAAAATGATCAGGTTCAAAAGAGGGATGAAAATGAGAAAGGACTGGATTTCCCCGGAGAGAAGTCCTTTGGTAGTCTCGGAATATTTTAAGACTTAAGCCTGTTTCTTAAGCAGTACGAAGTAAAGAAAGTCTAATGTGCCCCCAAGAGGGAGATCCAGCATTTCACATTATCCCAAGCATCCCTGAGTCATTAGCTGTGCTCGCGCCCAGAACTGCCCCGCAGACGTCGTGACTCACGCGTGGCACCGAAGCCCCGAGCTGCTGCCCCTCGACGGCCTGACCGCGAGCCCACGCTCACGTCTGGGCTCGAAGCAACCACCAGGGAGTGCCAAGGGAGGGAGGCCGAGCGCCAGGCAGCGCCTGGCACCCGAAGCACACGGCCAGGACTCGGAGAAGTTCCTTCAGCCCGCTCAGCGCTGGTTTCTAGCTCAGCAATCGTTACCAGGAGGCATCAGCGCAGTGGTGAGGGCTGTGAGCGGCCCCACAGCTGCTCATTCTCAGCCAAGCTTCAGGATTTCACCCGTGGAAAAGTCTCGTGCCTACTACTGATGAGTATTTTCTTATCTAGCTGTTGACTAAACTGTCATTCCCAAGTTTTCAGGGTGTTACTGCTGCACCGAAACTCTTTTCCGACTCGCTGATGACGCCAGAAGCGCCAGGGTTCTGAGCCCAGCTTTGTAAATCACTCTAGGCGAATCGTTCAGCTTCTCTGAGTCTCAATTTCATGCTCTGTAGGACGGAAATAACAATAATAGTAATCCTCTTTCTTAAGGGCGTTGTAGAACATCTGATGTGAACACGGAGCTTTAAAGGTGGGAAGCACGATCCTCATGTTAAGTCTTACTCATTCCATGTACTCCTGTTATTACACATTAAGCTTGACACCAGCACATCCTACACACTTGTCTCCGTGTCGCAGCTGATGAAATATCTCTCAAAGACATTCTTGTTTTTCCTTTTTTGTTTCACTGTCCATTAAAGTTTCGCCATTCTTTGCAGAGGACTTTTGTAAGTCTTTGCTGAGTCCCACCAAGGCTTTTCTTGTTCTTGCATCTTGCAGAAAACTCGAAAAATGCTCCCCAAAACCAATGTTTCTCATTCTCTTGGGTGTGATAATTTGTCTACATTTCACAGATGCAAGCTGTAATTGTAGAGCAAGGTGTAATGATAGAAAATAAATTCCCTAATAGCTAGGTGGTATTTTCCTTCTGTTTGATCACCGTCGTGTACCACAGCAATCACGTGTGCTAAGCATGGACTTCCAATAGCCGCCTACTATACAACTGATATAAAATAAATCTCTTCTGATGGCAAAAACTGATGCATTTTGGTAGTAGGGTGGTGGTTGGACCAGATGATCTTTAAGGTCTTTTCCAACCTTAATGATTCTATGATTTTCTGATTTTCGGTTTAATCAGAATTTCCACTCTGCACCTTGTCCATCGCCATGAAGTTTAAGACAGCTTGATGCTAAAGTACATTTTTGTTGCTGTAGTTTTTATTTCTGAGACAGGTGTAGCTCGCTTGGATTGGGAGACTTCCTCTTTCCACAAGGAAGGTCTGCAGTTGAGCAAAGCATGATACAGTCAGTGAACCCTGCACTCTGCTTTGTGTTTCATTTCCTACTTTTTTTCTGTAATTGCTGAACAATAACACAGAACGATAGCATCACCTCTGAACACACTCCCTTTTCTGGAAAGACCTGGCAGGTTCCCCACTTCTTCGATCACCTTCCCGTGCCTCTGCTTGTCTCGTCATGCCTCGCATGGCATCGTCAGCTCTTTTCAAGAGTCTGCTTAGGCCGGCTGCGTGCCTTTGTTCTTGTTCAATAAGTGCCTCGATGCCTTTCCGGAGGCTGAAGAGAGTGAATCATCAATAACTACCCAAGAGACAAACCTGCCTGAACTGAGCTGCAGAAGCCCCTTGTAGGATCACAGAGTGCTTTGGGATGGAAGGGACCTCAAAGCCCACCTCATTCCAACCCCTGCCATGGGCAGGGACCCCTCCAGCAGCTGCCCCCAGCCCCATCCAGCCTGGCCTTGGGCACTGCCGGGGACGGGGCACCCCCAACTCCTCGGGGCAGCCTGGGCCACGGCCTCACCACCCTCCGAGTACAGAATTTCTTCCTAATATCCTTATATCTTTGAATCTAAGTGAGCCCATCAGGCTTTTGGCTCTGAAATAGTGTTCTCTCCCATCTAGCCCACAAGATACACGTGGGGGACGTGCGACAAGCGCAGCACCCTCTGGTTCTGTGGGAAGTGAGTGGGCAAAGCAAAGGCTCAGCCCGGTACCGGGTTGCCCATGCACGGATTGCATCAGCTCGTCCTGCATGGCAGCCAGCCCGCAGACGTTGTTGACATAGCGATAACTAGCTCGTGTTTCAAGAAGGATTTTAGCAGTGATCTACTAGATGTCACAGTGATAAAAAGTTATTGCTACTCATCGCTGTGCAGATTAAGCCGTGGTTACTTCAGAGCCTGTTAAACGCAGCCCTCGGCAACGTTAAAATGCCTGTGTGAAGTTTTCATGCAGTGCGCCTAATAGTGTGAGTTTAAGACAGGCAAATGAGACAGAAGGGATGTTTGTGTAAGGTTTGCCAACCTGTCTGATGTTGTGCTCGTTTAAGTTCAGTCTGTAGGTGAAAGGGGTTCTTTACAATACCAAGACTTTGAGAACAGAGCTTTGTTTTGTTGGCTTCAGTCAGCGCCCATTTGGCACTTTGTCCGAAAGCATCATTGCCTTGGTTTCACATCAAAATGATCAGTTTACGTCTCAGTCAGTCCCATGGTCAGTGTTAAAAGCTGCCCCAAATTACTTTTGCGCCAAGTGGAACCCGTGCTCCTCCGCTCCCCTCCCCACGCCGGCTCCTTCA
This sequence comes from Nettapus auritus, assembly GCA_011076525.1. Lineage (NCBI taxonomy): Eukaryota > Metazoa > Chordata > Aves > Anseriformes > Anatidae > Nettapus > Nettapus auritus. The sequence continues at coordinate 4,112,279 of CM021791.1, read as the reverse complement.
TGTGGTTTCTCAGGACTTTCCCTGGCGTGAACACACAACCCCGGGGCTTTGCGAGATCACCCATCAGTGACAGACAAGTCTGCAGTTGCATGAATGAAAAAAAAAAGCTTTATTAAATGTGTACAGAGAGCACGTTAGCACCTGTGTAAAAATTAGGGTAAATCAGGGCGCAGAAGCAGCCGGGTGAAGCTGCCTGCGGCACAGCCCCACCGAACAGAGCCTCAGCCGGGGCCTGATTCAGCGGCCACGAGCCTGAGCCCGGGGCCGAGGGTCCCTGGTGCCCTTAGCGGGTGGTGAGGGCGACCTGCTCCCGGGAGGAGACCACCTTCCCGTCCTGCACCTCCTCCACGATCGTGCGGACCTGGCGGGAGGACGTCATCGCTGCGTGAGGGAAGAGGGAGACAGTTATTCGGCGGGCAGGAAGGAGAGAGGTTTCCTAACGCGGGCTCGGGTGCTGCACAAGGACAATGTGGGAAATTCCACGGGGTACCGGCTAATACCGCTCAGAACAGCTCTGTAAGGTTGGAAAAGGGAAGGGCCAGGCTGATGAGCAGGCTCAGGAAGGCAAAGGGCCCTCTCCCTAAATTCCTAGTGTGGTTTGGTTCTTCAGGCCTGCCTCCAGCTGCAGCGCTGGCTGCTCTGTCACAGGCCTCATTTAGGCCGAATCATTCCTGCCATGAAGGAATGCGAGGCATTTCCCTTCCTTACAGCTTTTTCCTGTGGTTACTCGTTGTAAGGTGCTCGAACACCATCCTGGCTGCTGACACTGCCTCAGGCGCCAAGGCATGCCTGAGGACTGATCCTCACCCAGGCTGGCAGCTGCTCTAAGAGCAAGCCTCAGAGCTGCGTGCATGGCGTGTGGGGCAAGGTGAGCTCTTACCGTCCCTGCCGGAGTGCGAGGACATCGCAGAGGAGTACTGGGAAGAGATGCTGCAAGAGAAGGAGAAAAGAAAGAGAAGTGAGGGACATTTTTGTTGTTGTTTTGTGGGCTCTGTACTGAGGCAGAGGAGCAAAAAAGTCTCATGGGGACTGCGGTAACATCTGCTGTGCTCGGTGTCTTCTGGAGTGAGGATCATTGCCCCCTTCCAGCTGGGACCGGTGCCTGCTGCAGCATCCCGCTGCAGAAAGAAGCCAGGGACAGAGCCATTGGGCTTCTGTGGCTGCCATGTGGCAGCACGAGCCCTGAAAGCTGCAATCAGGATGAGACCCTGGCCAGCTAATTTTCTGCCTATTGCCCATCCCCTCTGACCCTCCCTCCCCAAGCAAAGCCCTGTACGCACTGGGCGTCCTCGCCCTCCAGGAG